>LNAC01000067.1:1461425-1480913 GCA_002007465.1 Ailurus styani | reverse complement strand
AAAAAAAAAAAAAGATAAAAAGTGAATCTTAAAAGCAGCAAGAAAGAAACAAAGCTATCCACAAGGGAAAACTTATAAGGCTATCAACTGGTTTTTCTGCAGAGATTTTGCAAGCCAAAAAGAATGGCATGATACATTCAAAGCGCCGAAAGAAAAAAACCTACTACCAAGAACACTCTGCACACCAATGTCATCAATCAGATTTGAAGGAGAGACAAAGAGTTTCTCAGACAAACAAAAGATAAAGAAGTTTATCACCACTAAACCAGCCTTACATGAAATGTTAAAGGGACTTCTTTAAGTGGAAAAGAAATAGCCATAATTAGACATAAGAAAGATATGAATTAAAAGATGTAAAACATGACAACATATACATAAAATGTAGAAAAAAGTAAATTTTTATTTTTTTAAGAGTATGTTTGAACTTAAATGATCATCAAATTAATATAGACTGGGGCACCTGGGTGGTTCAGTCAGTTAAGTATCTTCTTGCCTTCAGCTCAGGTCATGATCTCAGAGTCCTGGGATCAAGCCCTGCTTCAGGCTCCCTACTTGGCGGACAGTCTGCTTCTCTGTCTCCCTCTGCCCCTCGCCTGCTCCTTCTCACTCTTATTCACTCACTTTCTCTCAAATAAATAAATAAAATCTTTAAAAAAATTAATATGGACTGCTATGTACTTAGCAGGAGTGTCCACAATAGCCAAACTATGGAAAAAGCCTAGATGCCCATCAACAGATGAATGGATAAAGAAGATGTGGTGTGTGTGTGTGTGTGTGTGTGTGTGTGTGTGTGTGTGTGTGTGTACACATACAATGGAATATTATGCATCCATCAAAAATGAAATCTTACCATTTACAAGGACAGAGATGGAACTAGAGGGTATTATGCTAAGCGAAATAAGTCAGTCAGAGAAAGACAATTATCATATCCTCTCACTGACATGAGGAATTTGAGAAACAAGACAGAGGATCATAGGGGAAGGGAGGTAAAAATAAAACAAGACAAAACCATAGAGGGAAACAAACCATAAGAGACTCTTAATCTCAGAAAACAAACTGAGGGTTGCTGGAATAGAGGGGGGTGGGAGGGATGGGGTGGCTGGGTGATGGACATTGGGGAGGGTATGTGCTACGGTGAGCACTGTGAATTGTGTAAGACTGATGATTCACAGACCTGTACCGCTGAAACAAATAATACATTATATGTTAATTAAAAAAATAAAATTGTTTAAAAAAAGTCTATTGATCAAGCTGATGATTAAGAAGTGAAAAGTAAAGCCCTATGGTGGAAGAAGATGTTTGCAATACATCTTATTGACAAAAGATACAGAACTTCTAAAATCTGTAAGAAAAAGNATTTTTATTATTGGGCGCCTGGGTGGCTCAGTGGGTTAAAGCCTCTGCTTTCGGCTCAGGTCATGATCTCAGCGTCCTGGGATCGAGGCCCGCATCGGGCTCTCTGCTCAGCGGGGAGCCTGCTTCCTCCTCTCCTTGTCTCTCTGCCTGCCTCTCTGCCTACTTGTGATCTCTCTCTCTGTGTCAAATAAATAAATAAAATCTTTAAAAAAAAAAAAAGACAGATAATCCAATAGAAAAAAATGGGCAAGAAACTTGAGAAACTTTGCAAAGAAATATCTGAAGAGTCAATAAATATATCTAAAAGTGCTCAACTTTTTAAGTTGAAATACAAATTGAAACCACCATGAGCTACTACTACTATCTGCCATTATGGCTAAAAATGACTGATAATACCAAGAGTTGGAAAGGATGAGAATCAAATGAAATGGAACTTTCACAAACCACTTTAGAAAAACTATTGAGCAGGGACACCTGGCTGGTTCAGCCAATGGAGCATGCAACTCTTGATCGTGAGTTCAAGCGCCATGCTGGGTATAGAGAACACTCAAAATCTAAAAACAAAACAAAACAAAAAAACTATTGAGCAGTTTCCAATAAAAAACAATTACCACATGCCCCAGGAGTTCCACTCCTCATTAGATATAAAAAGAAATGTGCACCTGTTCCCTATAAGAACACTTATAAAAATGTTCATAGCAGCACTGTTAGCATTGGGCAAAAATTGTGGGCTTTTCATACAATAGAATACTACAGAGAACTGAGAATGAACAAAGCGCTGTTATATGCAACAACAGGGATAAATCTCACTAACATAACATTCAACCAACAAAGACAGACAGGAAGTACATCCTCTATAATTATATTAATATAAATTTCAGAAGCAGACAAAATTACTGTATGGCTTAGAAGTCAGGGTGGTGGTTACATTTGGGACAACAGTGACCAGGGAATCTATGGGTTTCTGGTAATAGTCTATTTCTTGTTCACTTTGTAGAAATTGATTGAGCTATGCATTATGATCTGTACACTTTTCTGTGTGTACAATAAAATATTTATTTTTTTAATTCCCATAGAAACATTCATTTCTCTTTGCCCCTAACAAATGAGGGATCACAGGAACTCCTAGTTCAGGTATGAGGCCAACTAAACCATTGCTCTTTCATAAATGAGAAATATCTCAGGCTGCAATTTTCCTAAAGCTAATTTATTTGCAAGATTTGGTTGCCCCACTTACGAGTATTTTCCCCTTCCCGCTGGTCTTTCTCTTATGCCGTCCTCTAAAAACTGTTTTGTTTTTGCTCTCCATAATATGGCTCTGAAGCTGATGAGACCAGACTTTGTTGGGTCTCAAAAATTCATTTTCCATTTCTTAATCACAATGGTAGCCATAACACAATCGCAGAAATGCAATTTGCCATCCAAATCTACCAAGAAAACACAAAAATTAATTATTTAGACAGTAACTCATCTGTATTCTTTTAAAAATTTAGCATGGTTTTACTTTGAGTCCTGCATTCTCATTTTAAATTCCTGTTGATTTTCATTGTGTAATTTAGTATTTTGGGGGAAAAAAAACAAATTTTTATTAATTCCTACAGCAAATTGAAGTAACTTTTAGATATTTATCCCTTTATTCTTCATACTCCATTTTCGAGGTCAAAACCAGCATTAACTCAACTTCACATTTTATTAAGTGTTATGTTGATGTTCCAAATTCCCTGTGGCCCCAACTCTAATTCTTCTCCCACTTTTGATTAGTCTATTCCATCAGAACGACAGCAACTAAAATTGCCTCTGAAGAGAGGAGAAAGAATTAGAATTTAGTTTGACTTTTCCAAAGGGCATGGTAATGAATATATAAAACAGTCAGGTAGAAAATAATCACTGGTGCAAAATGAGCAATGCAAATGACTTCCTATTTAGGGTTTTTAAGCTTTCTCTATGATTAAGCTATAGTAAAGAGCAGTGCCTAGCAATTATAATTTCTAATAACAAATCTGGCTTAAGCAATTTATTACATTCATTGAGCTATCCAGACTTAAGTCTCTATTTTTGACAGATAATACAATTAACTCATAAATGCACATTTCAGTCATCTTCTTTTAAATACTGTGCAATTCTGAGACTAAATTTTGTTATACCAAGATTAAAACTTACATACAGAGGACAAAAACTCATAAGCCACAAGTTATAATTTCATTGAGAAAAATATGTAACAGAATATTTGTAATTTAAAATAATGCTGAATACCTGGATTAATTCTTTCCCACAACCAAAAAATGTTTACCAATTGAAATATGCATACTTGTAATATATTTAGAGCACAGTAAAGGCATTATAAAACCATGGGCAAATAAAAAATACAGTGGCATGCCAACCACTGTTTTTATTACTGACAATTGGGTAAGGAAAAAAGGCTTGCAAGTCTGACCAGTCCTTTGGAAATGACAGTGACTCTAAAGTAACATTTTTCTTCCTCTACATGTAAGTGATTTCCATGGCAACTCTCCATCTGTTTCCCACTATTTTCACAGGCTTTTTAAAATTAAACTTAAATATGTCAATGTTCCAAGATAATCTCTGTGTTTGCATAAACCACATGCCTCCTTGACAAAGTTGGTTATGCCAGTAACATTAGAGAAATGTTTAAATGTCACATCTGTTTTGTAAGAAAAAAAAATGGGGTAAAATGGGAATGAAGTTGGGATGGGAAGCACTATTTCTACAAATTAGTGGTAATCAATCCCTAAGCCAGTGATTATAGACTTCTCTTTAGTATCTAAATCCAAAAGTGACTTAAATTCTAATAAGAAAGAATTCTAAATAAAATAAACCTGAGTTTACAATACTTAAAATCTACAGGAAATTTTCAAGTTTCTCAATATAACTTTATATTAGCAGCCTTCATTATATGAACCTTATATATTTTATTAAGGATCATGTAAAAGGGCAAGGTATCCTTTAAAAAGATATAACTTAGCAGGTGGGAACTATAAATCAAACAGATTTAGAACTTCTTTTTTCACTATCAAATCCTTCCCATAATGTTCCTAGATGACTGCTTCAGAAATAATTAGCTCCATGAGAAGCATCCAGAATGACTTTAAAGAAAAAGTTAAACTTTCCCCTGAGATTTATTCTTCACTCATATGTGACAGAAATCTCTGGCCACAAGCTCTTACAGAGAGAAAAAAGCAACAGAATTTCTTAACCCTTAATTCTTGAAACTTTGGTCCTAAGAAAGGCAGTTCTACTAATGGATATATTCCTTACCAAAAAATAATAATAGTAATTTTTTTTTAAGATTTTATTTATTCATTTGACACAGAGAGAGAGATTACAAGTAGGCAGAGAGGCAGGCAGAGAGAGAGAGAGAAGAGGAAGCAGGCTCCCTGCTGAGCAGAGAGCCCGACGTGGGCCTCGATCCCAGGACCCTGGGATCATGACCTGAGCCGAAGGCAGCGGCTTTAACCCACTGAGCCACCCAGGCGCCCAATAATAATAGTAATTTTAAGGAGACCTTCCTGAAGGTACAAAAATGAGTATCAGACATTACTAAATTGATGTTTCCTTTTTTTCTTTTTAAGTAGGCTGATCTGTCTTGAGTGTGTTGAGTGTCCTGTGACCTGTGTCCTGAGTGTCCTGTGACCTAAAAGAGCTGAGAAGAGCTTCCTTGTCACAACCTCCTCCACCACTGTAATTGGCCCTTGTGCCCCCCAAAATCCCCACTACTTGCTCCCTTCAGCTTCCATCATTGAAATTCCCTGTGGAAATATTTGTATCTGAGAAAGGCAAGCCATTACATCTGCACTCCATCCATTTTCATTTCTCTGGCAAGAGTAGTGCTCTGAGAAAATGGGACAAGCATGTTTTCAAAGGATAGAATGATAGTCTCTCTACCGGGGCTCTATCTAGGAAGAGCAGACACGAGTGAGCAACTATAGAGGACAACTTTTAAAAGTTGAGGCAGGGAGAGGACTGCTACTTGCACATTAATTATCTGGAATAAACACAAACATGAAAGACAAAGGCAAATTTAACTAATCCTAAATTTGCTCAGGGTTAGGCTTGCCCTAATGCAGGCCTTTTATTTCGTTTGGATATCAAGTCCCTTTGAGAATGTAATATAAAGCTAAAAACTTCTTCCCCCAAATTTTCCCTTAAAACATGGCTACAGGGGGAGAAGACAAAGATGGCAGAGGAGTCCGGACCCTTTTTCAACCAGTCCCCTGAATTGAACAGTATCTACCAGATATTATTTTTTTTAAGATTTTATTTAATTATTTCATAGAGAGAGAGACAGCGAGAGAGGGAAGACAAGCCAGGCAAGCCGGGGAAGCAGGAGAGGGAGAAGCAGGCCTCCCGCTGAGCAGGGAGCCCAATGCAGGGCTCCATTCCAGGACTCCAGAATCATGACCTGAGCCAAAGGCAGACACTTAATGACTGAGCCACCCAGGTGCCCCTAGACCATTCTGAACACCCACAAAGTCAGCCTGAGATGTAAGAAGATATATCTGGATCTCTACAAACATAGTGTCTCCCACGGTTGGTCTCCAGGAATGAAGCGGGGAGCCTTGATTCCAAAGGCAGATATCAGAAGATAAACAGAAGGGGGAGGGAGCCGCCATAAGCGCTGGAGCCGGGAAGGTGAAATAACACAGGAGTGCAAAAACTTCCCACACTGGGAACCAGGCACAGACTCGAAGACCCATAGGAGTGGGGAAAGGCCTTTAGGGCAGCCCCCCAGACTGAAATCTGGAGCTTCAGGGGCTCGTGTGCAAACTGGGGGTGGCTTGCAGTTTTAGAAGCACAAAGGGCAGAGACGTGCCTGGACCTAGAAACTAGGGCTGGGAGTGCTGCTGTGGGGTGCACAACACAGGATGCTGTGGGTTTTAGCAGCACAGACAGAAACAGAGACAGTGTGGCCTGGAGAGCTCAGTGAAGAGTAGCCTGCAATGTGTTTTGAGACAGAGATTTGGATATGGTCACTTCTGCTCTTTTTTTTTTTTTTTTTCTGCTCTGACTCTTGGGAGACATGCAGAAAGCTGCCAGGAAAAGCTGCCAGAGAAAAGAAGCTCCCCAAAAACCAGTTTTCACTGAGCCCATCCCCCTCCCACAGGGGACAGGACAACTCTGCCCAAACCGGGTTGGCATGGCAGGCCCCTCCCCCAGAAGATAGGCTGGAAAAACAAGAGGCCGACAACCCTAAGGTCCCTATAAAAAAGGTGCATCTTGCTTGCATTGTGGTTAAAATTTGGACTCTGTACATTCCCTCAATCACCCCTCAACAGAATGACTAAGAGGAGGAACCCCCAACAAAGGAAAGATTCAGAGATCGCGGCCTCTGAAACAGAATTAATGGATATGGATATAACCACAATATCAGAAATTGACTTCAGAGTAACAGTTATTAAGGTGATATCTAGGCTTGAGAAAAATATTAATGACAGTATAGAATGTCTAAGGGCAGAAATGAGATCTACAAGCCGAATTTTAAAATGCGATGAATGAAATGCAGTCTAAACTGGATACACTGACCGCCAGGATAAATGAGGCAAAACGAATTAGTGAGATAGAGGATAAGATGATAGAAAAGAAGGTAATCAAGGTGGCATGGGAAAAACAAATTAGCACCCAAGGAATCAAACTGAGAGAGATTAGTGATAGAATGAAATGTTCCAATATCAGAATTTTGGGGATCTCTCAGGGGTAGAGAGAGAGAAAGGTCTAGAAGATATATTTGAGCCAATCATAGCTGAGAACTTTCCTAGTCTGGGGAAGAAGACAAGCATTCCTGTCCAAGAGGCAGACAGGACCCCTCCCAAGATCAACGAGAACAGACCAACGCCATGACATATAATAGTACTATTTGCAAATCTTAGACCCAAGGAAACAATCTTGAAAGTGGCAAGAGGAAAGAGAATTCTTACATACAGAGGGAGGAACATCAGAATAACATCAGACCTGTCCATAGAGACCTGGAAAGCCAGAAAGGGCTGGTAAGACATATTCAGTGTACTAAATGAGAAGAACATGCAGCCAAGGATCCTTTATCCAGCAAGGCTGTCATTCAGAATGGTTGGAGAGACAAGGAGCTTCCAACACTGGCAGAAATTGAAAGAATATGTGACCACCAAGCTGGCCCTGCAAGAAATATTAAGGGTGGGAGGGTTCTATAAAAGGAGAAAAACTCCAAGAGTGATATAGAACAGAAATTTACAGAGACAATCTATAGAAACAAGGACTTCACAGCCAACATGATGACAATAAAATCACATCTTTTAATAATTACCCTCAATGTGAATGGCCTAAATGCGCCCATGAAATGGCACAGGGTTGCAGACTGGATAAAAAGACATGACCCATCCATATGCTGTCTACAAGAGACTCATTTTGAATGTAAAGATATATCCAGACTGAAAGTTAAGGGATGGAGAACCATTTTTCATGCCAATGGACCTCAAAAGAACGCTAGGGTAGCAATTCTTATTATCAGACAAGTTAGATTTTAAACTAAAGACTGTAGTTAGAGATACAGAAGGACACTGTATCATGCTTAAAGGGTCTATCCAAAAAGAGGATCTAACAATTGTAAATATCTATGCCCCCAACATGGGAGCAGCCAACTACATAAGCCAAAATAAAGACATATTGATAGTAATACGCTAGTAGAGGAGACCTCAACACTCTACTCTCAGCAATAGATAGATCATCTAAGCAGAAAATCAACCAAGACACAAGAGCTTTGAATGACACACTGGACCAGATGGACCTCATAGATATATACAGAACATTCCACCCTAAAACAACAGAATACTCATTCTTCTTGAACATACATGGAACTTTCTCCAGAAGAGACCACATACTGGGTCACAAGTCAGGTCTCAACTAATACCAAAAGATTGAGATTATTCCCTGCATATTCTCAAACCATAATGCTTTGAAACTGGAACTCAATCACAAGAAAAAATTAGAAGAAAATCAAATACTTGGAAGCTAAATACCATCCTGCTTAAGAATGTTTAGATCAACCAGGAAATCAAAGAACTCAAACAATTCATGGAAACCAATGGGAACAAAAACACATCAGTCCAAAATCTATGGGATACTGTAAAGGTGGTCCTTAGGGGGAAATACATCCAAGCCTCACTCAAAAAAAAATAGAAAAATCCCAAATACATAAATTAACTTTACACCTTAAAGAACTGGAGAAAGAACAACAAATAAAGCCTAAGCCAGGCATAAGAAGAGGAATAATTAATATTAGAGCAGAGAACAATGAATTAGAAACCAGAAATACAGTACAGCAGATCAATGAAACTAGAAACTGTAAAAAAAAAAGAAAGAAAGAAAGAAAAGACTAGAAACTGGTTCTTTGAAAGAATTAATGAGATTGAGAAACCACTGGCCAGACTTATCCAAAAGAAAAGAGAAAGGACTCAAATTAATAAAATTGTGAATGAAAGGGGAGAGATCACAGCTAATACCAAGGAAACAGAAACAATTATTAGAAATTCTTATCAACAACTATATGTCAATAAATTAAGCAACCTGGAAGAAATGGATGCCTTCCTAAAAACCTATAAGCTACCAAGACTGAAACAGGAAGAAATTGTCAACTTGAATACACCAATAACCAGTAACAAGATTGAAGCAGTGTTCAAAAACCTCCCAAAACACAAGAGTCCAGGGCCTGATGGATTCCCTGGGGAATTCTACCAAATATTCAAAGAAGATACAATACCTATTCTCCTGAAGCTGTTTCAAAAAATAGAAACAGAAGGAAAAGTTCCAAATTCATTCTATGAGGCCAGCATTACCTTGTGCCCAAAACCAGACAAAGTCCTCATCAAAAAGGAGAATTTCAGACCAATATCCCTGATGAATATAAATGCTAAAATTCTCATCAAGATCCTAGCTAATAGGATCCAACAGTACATTAAAAGGATTAGCCATCACAACCAGGTGGGATTTATCCCCGAGATGCAAGGGTGGTTCAATATTCACAAATTAATCAATGTGATAGAACACATAAATAAGAGAAGAGACAAGAATCACATGGTCCTCTCAATTGATGCAGAAAAAGCTTTAGACAAAATATAACATCCTTTCTTGATTAAAACTCTTCAAAATTCAGGGATAGAGGGGAACATTCCTCAATTTCATAAAAACCATCTATGAAAAGCCCACAGCGAATATCATTCTCAGTGGGGAAAAAGGTGAGAGAGCCTTTCCCTTAAGATCAGGAACACAACAAGGATGCCCACTCTTGCAATTATTAGTCAACATAGCACTGAAAGCCCTTACAGTAGCAAGCAGACAAGAAGAAGACATGAAACATATTCGAATTGGCAAAGAAGATGTTAAACTCTCTCTCTTCACAGAAGACATGATATTTTATGTGGAAAACCCAAAAGACTCCACCCCCAAATTACTAGAACTCATACAGCAATTAAGTAATGTGGCAGGATACAAAATCAATGCACAGAAATCAGTTGTTTTCCTATATACTAACAATGCAACTGTAGAAAGAGAAATTAGAGAACCGATTCCACTTTCAATAGCACCAAAAACCTTAAGATACCTTGGAATAAACCTAACCAAAGAGGTAAAGGATCTATACTCTAGAAACTAGAAAACACCTATGAAGGAAATTGAAGAAGGCACAAAAAGATCAAAAAGCATTCCACGCTCATGGATTAGAAGAATAAACATTGTTAAAATGTCTATGCTGCCCAGAGCAATCTATACTTTCAATGCCATCCTGATCAAAATTTCACCAGCATTTTTCAAAGTGCTGGAACAAATAATCCGGAAATTTGTATGGAACCAGAAAAGACTCCAAATTGCCAAGGAAATGTTGAAAAAGAAAAACAAAGCTGGGGGCATCACATTGCCTGATTTCAAGCTATACTACAAAACTGTGATCACCAAAACAACGAGGTACTGGTACAAAAACAGATACATAGATCAATGGAACAGTACAGAAAGCCCAGATATGGACCCTCAACTCTAATGATCAACTAATCCTCAGCAAAGCAGGAAAAAATATCCAATGGAAAAAAGACAACCTCTTCAATAAATGGTGCTGGAAAAATTGGACAGCTATATACAGAAGAACGAAACATGACCATTCTCTTACACCATACACAAAGATAAATTCTAAATGGATGAAAGACTTCAATGTGAGAACAGGAATCCATCAAAATTCTAGAGAAGAATATAAGCAGTAACCTTTTCGACACCAGCCACAACTTCTTTCTAAACATGTCTCCAGAGGCAAGGGGAACAAAAGCAAAAATGAACTTCTGGAACTTCATCAAGATAAAAAGCTTCTGCACAGCAAAGGAAACAGTCAACAAAACAAAGAGATAACCCAGGGAACTGGAGAAGATATTTTCAAATGACACTACAAGTAAAGGGCTGGTATCCAAAATCTATAAAGAACTTATCAAACTTAACACCCCAAAAAAAAATAATCAAGTCAAAAAATGGGCAGAAAACATGAATAGACGCTTCTCCAAAGACATACAAATGGCTGACACATGAAAACATGTTCAACATCATTAGCCATCAGAGAAATGAAGGGGGATGAATCAGAGGGGGAGACCAACCATGAGAGACTATGGACTCCGAGAATCAAACTGAGGGTTTTAGAGCAGAGGGGGTGGGGGGATGGGTGAACCCAGTGATGGGTATTAAGGAGGGCATGTATTATATGGAGCACTGGGTGTTATACACAAACAAGGAATCATGGAACACTACATCAAAAACTAATGATGTGGGTGCCTGGGTGGTTCAGTGGGTTAAAGCCGCTGCCTTCGGCTCAGGTCATGATCCCAGGGTCCTGGGATCGAGGCCTACATCAGGCTCTCTGCTCGGCAGAGAGCCTCCTCTCTCTCTGCCTGCCTCTCTGCCTACTTGTGATCTGATCTCTCTCTCTCTCTCTGTCAAATAAATAAATAAAATTTAAAAAAAAAAACTAATGATGTACTGTATGGTGACTAACATAACATAAAAAATTATAAAGTTAAATAAATAAATACTTGGGGGGGGAACATGGCTACAATCCATGTTGCGGTATATGTCAGGATTCTTTTTTTATGATGAATAATATCCCACTGTATATATTTGTGTGTGAATCATATCTTTATCTACTCATCCATCAATGGACATGTAGGCTGTTTCTACCTCTTGACTATTGAGAATGCTGAAATCAACACAGAAGGGCAAATATCTCTTTGAGATCCTGACTTCAATTCTTTTGGATAATCCATCAGAAGTGGGATTGTTGAATCATATGGTAGCTCTAGTTCTAGTTTTTTGAGGAATCTCCATACCATTTTCCTAGCAGCAGACACTATGCTAAGTGAAATAAGCCAGTTACAGAAGACCAAGTACTGCATGATTGCACTTCTACAAGGTATCCAAAGCAGTCAAACTCCTAGAAACTGAAAGTGTGCTGATAGTTGGCAGGGACTGAGGAAATGGGTAGCTTCTGTTCAGTGGGTACACAGTTTCAGTCATGCAAGATGAAAAAGTTCTAAAGATTTATTTTCTAACACTGTGCTTATAGGTACTGTAGACTTAAAAATTTGTTAAGAAAGTAGATCCAATGTTATTTTTTACTGCAATAAAAAAAAAGTTTAAAAAAAAAGAAGGGCGCCTGGGTGGCTCAGTGGGTTAAAGCCTCTGCCTTCAGCTCAGGTCATGATCTCAGGGTCCTGGGATCAAGGCCCGCATTGGGCTCTCTGCTCAGCAGGGAGCCTGCTTCCTCCTCTCTCCACTTGTGATCTAATCTCTCTGTGTCAAATAAATAAATAAAATCTTTAAAAAAAAAAAAAGAAAGAAAAGAAAAAGAAAAAAACCTAGCTACAATTTCATGGAGTTCGAGTCCCTTCTGACACACTGAGTTGAGTCTAGCAAATCTTCAGAACCCAGGGAGGTACCCTGTCCTCTGTCAACTCAGGAAGATGGGATAACCTGACACGACCTTTGCAAAAAGTCAAGACAGTGGGGCCAATCCTCCAATGTAACCAACAGGATTCCATCTACAACAACTGAGAATAACTACTGCATTTCTTAATAAGAAAAGAAAGGAGCCTATTTGTAATCTTGTCAGTTATCAATCCTCATTCTGAGGCCCGCATTATGGGATAGAAGGTATATATAACAGCTTCTTAGAATTATTTAAAATGACTAGAATAACAGAAAGAAGTCTTACTGATATGAAAGAAAAGATAAAGAAAGTATGAGAGAGGGAGAAAAGAAGGGGAAAAGAGTTAACTCCCTGGAAGCTCTAATGTCTATGACTAACAGATCTGTATATACAGAGAATATATATACACATACTATGTATAATACATGTATAATACAATAGTAGCCCATATTCACTGATTAATAACTATAAACCAGACAAGTATTTTACATGCACTGTTTTTCTTATATCACATAGCTATTACAAGGCATTAAGTATAATTATTCTAATTTTATAAATAAGATAACTGAAGCTCAATGATATAAATAACCTGATTAACCTCAACCAAAAACAATATGAAACTTGGGGGTGCAGATTGGAATAAGCTTTTTTCTGGGGGGTAGGGGCAGTGGTTCCTACATCACCTTGCACAGAACTGAGGAAAGCATAAATATTTAAAATTCTAGCTTAGAAGTCAAATAAATTCATGAAAGACTCTTTTACAACTGATTCTATCTTTTCATTGAAATATATGTCAGGATCATTATTTTTTAAGATGGTCCCATAATGTAAAAGTGCTGTGAATCTATTAGCTTTTGTCCATCGTGGCCAGGCTGATGATCCTAACCGCAGTCAAAGTCTGCAAAGTAGCCCCAGCAGCCACCTCCACCTCAGTATATGAGAGTGCACTGAGTACACTGCTGGGACTCAGTAAATGTCAAATAACAGCTTTAGAGCAGCATTATTAAATCTCTTTTGAAGCTCTTCATTCAGTTATGTAGGAGCACAGTAATTACAGTTACAGGCAGCTTAATCCGTCTGTCATATTTCAGAATTGTCTAGAATCCATTAGTATCAACCAGAGGATTTCAGAGCGTCCTAAATCAAAATACTACTGGGGAATCCTTGCTCCACTATTTAAGAGCTATGTAACTAGATTAACTCTATTTTCTTATTTTCTGCATCCTTGATGTTCCAGCATCTAGGGCCTCACTAAAAGGTACGGGAGACTGACCCTCTCAAGCCCAGCCAATGCAAGTGTATTTCATATGGAAATCAAATAATCCAGAGTCCACACTGGGAATTAACACCTCTATCTGGCTCTTACACTGCAAGGAGTAATATTCCTTTGCCTAATCATCTCATGACCAGGTAGAAAAACTAGGCAAAGTCCCTATGCCCCACAGCCCACTGAAATTATTCAAACTACTCAATTCTAAACCTGCTTACCCTGCCTCTCCCATTCCTTCCCGAAGACACAATAAAGGCTCTTTCCCATGCTTTCCTCCTGCCCCTCCTGCCCCTCCTGCCCCTAATGGGTCCTGGCTTACCCAAGTGACCCTCTGTGATATGCTGTCCTATTTCTAGGAACCTGTAAATAAAAATTTCTTCCTCGTGACATTCATTTCCATGTCTGTACTTCTTATCATACATAGCTAATTAAAACAAATTACATTTTAAAACTGTGACCTTGAAGGAGTTTCTAAACCTCTCTATAACCCAAGTTCCTTGTATACAATGAAATAACATTACTTACCACAAAAAATTGTTAGAAATTTAAGGAATTAATACACAGAAAACAGTAAGACCAGTACTCAATATACAGGGCACATTAAATAGCTGTTAGCTATTATTGTGATTAATGCTAAATCACAAAAATAACTGATTCTAAAACCAGCATACTTTCCAACTCTGTATTACTTTCAGTTTTGACATTCAAGGATTTAGCACCCATGGATTTTACTGTGTGTGAAAAACACTGAAACTTCATGACATCTTAATAACGTCTAATTTTGCAAAGGAAATAATTAAGTTAAAGGCAAGGTGACTATGATTTTAGCAACTAGCCCTAGACAATGGCCCAAAATTTATAGTTCAGCACGGCTTCCTACAGTCTGCTCTCTGGAATTATTCTTGTTAAGTAATAAAA
Source organism: Ailurus styani (assembly GCA_002007465.1). Taxonomy (NCBI): domain Eukaryota; kingdom Metazoa; phylum Chordata; class Mammalia; order Carnivora; family Ailuridae; genus Ailurus; species Ailurus styani. Next base: position 1,466,427 of record LNAC01000067.1, on the reverse strand, counting down.
CTTTCTTTGATTCTCTGTGGAAAATGCCCTCCCACTTGCCCTTGCCCCCTTCCTCAAAAAAAAAAAAAAACAAAGTTGGTCAATGATGTAAAACAAGATAAAGAAAATTATTCCATAAAAAGAGAGAGAGAGATGATTAAAAGTCAGAGAATGTGGACGCCTGGGTGGCTCAGTGGGTTAAAGCCTCTGCTTTCAGCTCAGGTCATGATCTCAGCATCCTGGGATCGAGGCCCTCATCGGGCTCTCTGCTCAGCAGGGAGCCTGCTTCCTCCTCTCCCTGTCTCTCTGCCTGCCTCTCTGCCTACCTGTAATCTCTCTCTCTGTGTCAAATAAATAAGTAAAATCTTTTAAAAAAAAAAGTCAGAGAATGTAAGTTTTGGATAAAAGGTGAAATGAATTCAGCAACAGCCAGGACATATGATAAAAAGTTCCCCTATGCCCTATACACAAACACGAAAAAGCAATTCTTTAGACTGTTTCAAAGAGTTTTCCAACCAAGTACAAAAAATTGTTTATATATGAGAAATCAAACTGAAATAAAAATAAGGGGTCAACTTATAAAATTAAAAGATGCATTAAAAAAAAAAGATGACCGGGCGCCTGGGTGGCTCAGTGGGTTAAAGCCTCTGCTTTCGGCTCAGGTCATGATCTCAGCGTCCTGGGATCGAGGCCCGCATCAGGCTCTCTGCTCAGCAGGGAGCCTGCTTCCTCCTCTCCCTGTCTCTCTGCCTGCCTCTCTGCCTACTTGTAATTTCTCTCTCTCTGTGTCAAATAAATAAATAAAATCTTTAAAAAAAAAAATTAAAAAAAAAAAAAGATGACCTTTAAAATACACATGATTAGAGAAACAAAGCCAGAAGCCTCTAAAGGGGGGCAGGAGGGGAAGAGTTCCAGTGTAGCAATAGAGAACAAGGGCACTAAACTGACCTTTGCTGTGAATAAAGGTGGATTCAGAGTGTTAACAAAGCATTTTCCCCCAGAATATTAAGTAAGCATGAGATACAGCATTAACTGAACACGTTGCTATGGAAGCATTTTCTCCAGTGCCAAAGAACACACTGGGTTATATATGCCATAAATATTCACTGCAGACAAAACAAAAACAAAAACAGAAACAAAAAAAATCACAATCATGAAAAGAGAATGATGGTTTCCAGGTCCACGTGTAAGGAGCTTGGAATTTGTCACTGTGTTCTAACAACAAGTAAAAACTTGAACAGACTGAAAAGTCAACAACTCTTTTTGGATCGAGCACAGAAGGGAAGACACAGACAGGGTAACCTTGTGTCCTAACGCTGGAGAGACAAGCCAGCAAATAGAGGGAGTCAGGTCTTACCAGAGCAGAGACTCACCAACAGAAACCACCATGGGATCCAGTGTGGGGCAGAAAAACCTGAACTGTAATTGATGAATTCCTGGGGCCCAGTGTGCACAAGTGAAAAATTTCAGGGGAACTCAGTCACAGGGTGACCCCCACAATACTCTAAATTTACCTCAGGAGCTTGGCCAGATTCCCACAATAAATAGGTGAGAAGAATCTCCTGCTTCTGGCAGAGGGAGGGGAAAAGGAACCATTCTTACACACACAAGAGCCTGCCCTCAGAGGAACTAGTTAACTACAGCCTAAACTCCAGAGGTATTATCAGAACATAACTGACCTGGAAAAGGGAAATATCCAACTCCCAATTTCTACATGGGAGATGAAGAATCCCGACACTAGCCTATTCTAACCATTCTGTTCCACCAAGGTGGCAGGGGGAGGGGGGGGCGGTGCGGGAGGAAGCACAGGGAGGCGGCGCAGAGATTAAGAAACACTTGTCAAGTTCACAATCTAGAGGCAAAGGTGCATTAAAGACAGGGACCCCCCTCCTCCCACAGCTGACAACCACATTACTAAAGGCCTATTTACAATAGTTCCTTTTACCTGGTACATCACATCCAGCTACCAAGAAGAAATTGCAAGACATACCAAAAGGCAAAAAACATAATTTGAAGAGAAAGAGCAAACGTCATAACCAGATATGGCAGAAATGATGGAATTATCAGACTGGGAATTTAAAACACCTATGATTAATACGTTAAGGGTTCTAATGTATAAACAGTATGCAAGAACATACAGGCAATATAAGAGATGGAAATCTTAAGAACCTAAAAGAAATGTTAGAAATAAAAAGAAAAGAAAGCTAATATAGTTCTTAGAAATTTAGGTCTCATAAAGACCACTGAAGAAGGAATAATTGAAAGTAAAATAAAAACTTATTTTTCTTACTCTTAATTGATCTAATAGGTAACAGTTTGTTCAAAGTAATAATAGTAATTATATATTCCATTATATATGCTTATGTATACATCTTATGTGTATACATACAAATATGTTGATATAAAGGGTTTTTTAAAATTTACTTATTTATTTTAGAGAAAGATCACATGAGCAAGGGCAGTGCAGAGGGAAAGGGAGAGGAAGAGAATCCTAAGCAGACTCCCTGCTGAGCACAGAGCCCAATGCAGGGATTGATCCCATAACCCTGAGATCATGACATGGGCCAAAACCAAGAGTCAGACATTCAACCGACTAAATCATCTAGGTGCCCCTACGTAGGGCTTATATATAAGTGAAATGAATGAAGGTAATGATACAAGGGATGAGAAGAAGGAATTAATTAGTATTCTTTTGTTAATATAAGGTACTCATGCTACATTTCAAGTGGTATAATGTTATTTGAAAGTGGACTTTGATTAGTTGTAAATGTATTTTGTAAGACTTAAGGAAGCACTTAAAAAAAAGGTATAACTGATGTGTTTAAAAAGAGAGAAAATGGAATTATATGAAATGCTTAATTAAAATCATAAATAAAAACTAGGGCACCTGGGCGGTTCATTCAGTTAAACATCCAACTCCTTGTTTCAGCTCATATCATGATCTCATGGGTGGTGAGTTCTAGCCCCAAATTAGGCTCCAAGCTTAGCAGGGAGTCCACTTGAAAATTCTCCTGCTCTGCCCGCCCCCCAACTCACACACTCTTGCTCTCTTTTTCTCTCTAAAATAAATAAATTAATGAATAAATCTTTAAAAAAATAAAATCACTTAAAAAAAAAACAGAAAAAGAGTGGAAGAAGACAAATAAGAGCAATAAGGAGAAAACAGTAACAAATATGGCAGATAGGGGTGCCCTGTGTGGCTCAGTCATTAGGCATCTGCGTTCAGCTCAGGTCATGATCCCAGGGTCCTGGGATTGATCCCCCCATCAGGCCAGCTCCCTGCTCAGCAGGAGGCCTGCTTCTCCCTCTCCCACTCCACCGTTTGTGTTCCCTCTCTTGCTGTGTGGGTGTGTGTGTGTGTCTCTCTCTCTGTCAAAATGAAAACACAACTTACCAAATTTGTGGGATGCAGCAAAAGCAGAGCTTAGAGGGAAATTTATAGCAATGAATGGATATATTAGGAAAGAAGATCTAAAATCAATCATCTCAGTTTCCACCTAAGAAACTAGAAAAAAAGAACTAGTTAATCCAAAATAAGCATATGAAAAAAAAATCAGAGTAGAAATCAATGAAATTGAAAAGAGACTAATAATCAACACCACCAAAAACTGGTTCTTTGAATGCATCAATAAAATTGATAAGTCTCTAGCCAGGCTAACTTAAAAAAGAGAAAGAGAGAACACAAATTATTAGTATCAGAAATTTAAAAGGGGACAGTCCCTACAGATCCCATTTAAAGTTAAGAAGATAAAAAGAAATATTATGAAGAACTGTGCACACATATCTGATAACCTAGATGACATGGACCTATTTCTTGAAAGTAACAATCTATAAAACTAACACACAAAAAATAGACTATCTGGATAGGCCTGTATCTATTAAAGAAACTGAATCAGTAATTAATAAACTTCCAAAACAGAAAGCACCAAGCACAGATGGTTTGTTTGATGAATTCTACCAAACATTTAAGAAACAAATTATATCAATTCTTTACAACTCTTTCAGATAGAAGCAAAGCGAATACTTCATAACTCATTTGATGAGGCTAGCATTACCAGAAAAGTGATTGCAAGAAAACTAAAGACCAATATTTCTCATGAACAAAGCTTTAAATATCCTTTCTAGAATACTAACAAATCAAATCCAAAAATATTTTAAAAGAACTGTATGCCATGACCAAGTGGGATTATCTCAGGTATGAACCAGGTATGGTTCAACACTTAAAAATCAACTAATGTAATCCATTGCAAAAGCTAAAAAGCTAAAAAAGAAAAATCACATGAACATACAAATAGATCCCAAAAAAGTATCTGACAATAGCCAGCATACATTCACAATAAAAACTCAGCAAATCAGGAATAGAGGTTAATTTCCTCAATTTGATTAAGAATATTTACAAAAAACCTATGACCAGCATCATACTTAATGGTGAGAAACTCAAAGTTTTCCCACTAAGATCAGGTACAAGGCAAGGATGTCCTCTCTCAAATGCCTTTTCAACATCATACTAGAAGTCCTTACTAATGCAGTAAGGTAAAAAAAAAAAAAAAAAAGAAATGAAGGTATATGGACTGGGAAGGAAGACATAAAATTGTCTTCGTTCACAGGTGAAAGAATCTATGTAGAAAATCTAAAAGAGTCAAAAAATTAATTTAAAAAGGGGTGCCTGGGTGGCTCAGTGGTTGGACATTTCAACCTGACTTTCGGCTCAGGTCATGATCCCAGGGTCATGGGATCAAGCCCCACATCAGGCTCCCTGCTCGATGGGAAGCCTGCTTCTCCCTCTCCCACTCCCCGTACTTGTGTTCCCTCTCTCACTATCTCTCTCTCTGTCAAATAAATAAATAAAATCTTAAAATAATAATAATAATTTTAAAAAAACTTCTTGGAATTACTAAGCAATTTTAGCAAAGCTGCAGATTATATTGGGCGCCTGGGTGGCTCAGTGGGTTAAAGCCTCTGCTTTCGGCTCAGGTCATGATCTCAGGGTCCTGGGATCGAGGCCCGCATCGGGCTCTCTGCT
>LNAC01000067.1:1379936-1460712 GCA_002007465.1 Ailurus styani | reverse complement strand
AAAAAAAAAAAAGATGACCTTTAAAATACACATGATTAGAGAAACAAAGCCAGAAGCCTCTAAAGGGGGGCAGGAGGGGAAGAGTTCCAGTGTAGCAATAGAGAACAAGGGCACTAAACTGACCTTTGCTGTGAATAAAGGTGGATTCAGAGTGTTAACAAAGCATTTTCCCCCAGAATATTAAGTAAGCATGAGATACAGCATTAACTGAACACGTTGCTATGGAAGCATTTTCTCCAGTGCCAAAGAACACACTGGGTTATATATGCCATAAATATTCACTGCAGACAAAACAAAAACAAAAACAGAAACAAAAAAAATCACAATCATGAAAAGAGAATGATGGTTTCCAGGTCCACGTGTAAGGAGCTTGGAATTTGTCACTGTGTTCTAACAACAAGTAAAAACTTGAACAGACTGAAAAGTCAACAACTCTTTTTGGATCGAGCACAGAAGGGAAGACACAGACAGGGTAACCTTGTGTCCTAACGCTGGAGAGACAAGCCAGCAAATAGAGGGAGTCAGGTCTTACCAGAGCAGAGACTCACCAACAGAAACCACCATGGGATCCAGTGTGGGGCAGAAAAACCTGAACTGTAATTGATGAATTCCTGGGGCCCAGTGTGCACAAGTGAAAAATTTCAGGGGAACTCAGTCACAGGGTGACCCCCACAATACTCTAAATTTACCTCAGGAGCTTGGCCAGATTCCCACAATAAATAGGTGAGAAGAATCTCCTGCTTCTGGCAGAGGGAGGGGAAAAGGAACCATTCTTACACACACAAGAGCCTGCCCTCAGAGGAACTAGTTAACTACAGCCTAAACTCCAGAGGTATTATCAGAACATAACTGACCTGGAAAAGGGAAATATCCAACTCCCAATTTCTACATGGGAGATGAAGAATCCCGACACTAGCCTATTCTAACCATTCTGTTCCACCAAGGTGGCAGGGGGAGGGGGGGGCGGTGCGGGAGGAAGCACAGGGAGGCGGCGCAGAGATTAAGAAACACTTGTCAAGTTCACAATCTAGAGGCAAAGGTGCATTAAAGACAGGGACCCCCCTCCTCCCACAGCTGACAACCACATTACTAAAGGCCTATTTACAATAGTTCCTTTTACCTGGTACATCACATCCAGCTACCTAGAAGAAATTGCAAGACATACCAAAAGGCAAAAAACATAATTTGAAGAGAAAGAGCAAACGTCATAACCAGATATGGCAGAAATGATGGAATTATCAGACTGGGAATTTAAAACACCTATGATTAATACGTTAAGGGTTCTAATGTATAAACAGTATGCAAGAACATACAGGCAATATAAGAGATGGAAATCTTAAGAACCTAAAAGAAATGTTAGAAATAAAAAGAAAAGAAAGCTAATATAGTTCTTAGAAATTTAGGTCTCATAAAGACCACTGAAGAAGGAATAATTGAAAGTAAAATAAAAACTTATTTTTCTTACTCTTAATTGATCTAATAGGTAACAGTTTGTTCAAAGTAATAATAGTAATTATATATTCCATTATATATGCTTATGTATACATCTTATGTGTATACATACAAATATGTTGATATAAAGGGTTTTTTAAAATTTACTTATTTATTTTAGAGAAAGATCACATGAGCAAGGGCAGTGCAGAGGGAAAGGGAGAGGAAGAGAATCCTAAGCAGACTCCCTGCTGAGCACAGAGCCCAATGCAGGGATTGATCCCATAACCCTGAGATCATGACATGGGCCAAAACCAAGAGTCAGACATTCAACCGACTAAATCATCTAGGTGCCCCTACGTAGGGCTTATATATAAGTGAAATGAATGAAGGTAATGATACAAGGGATGAGAAGAAGGAATTAATTAGTATTCTTTTGTTAATATAAGGTACTCATGCTACATTTCAAGTGGTATAATGTTATTTGAAAGTGGACTTTGATTAGTTGTAAATGTATTTTGTAAGACTTAAGGAAGCACTTAAAAAAAAGGTATAACTGATGTGTTTAAAAAGAGAGAAAATGGAATTATATGAAATGCTTAATTAAAATCATAAATAAAAACTAGGGCACCTGGGCGGTTCATTCAGTTAAACATCCAACTCCTTGTTTCAGCTCATATCATGATCTCATGGGTGGTGAGTTCTAGCCCCAAATTAGGCTCCAAGCTTAGCAGGGAGTCCACTTGAAAATTCTCCTGCTCTGCCCGCCCCCCAACTCACACACTCTTGCTCTCTTTTTCTCTCTAAAATAAATAAATTAATGAATAAATCTTTAAAAAAATAAAATCACTTAAAAAAAAACAGAAAAAGAGTGGAAGAAGACAAATAAGAGCAATAAGGAGAAAACAGTAACAAATATGGCAGATAGGGGTGCCCTGTGTGGCTCAGTCATTAGGCATCTGCGTTCAGCTCAGGTCATGATCCCAGGGTCCTGGGATTGATCCCCCCATCAGGCCAGCTCCCTGCTCAGCAGGAGGCCTGCTTCTCCCTCTCCCACTCCACCGTTTGTGTTCCCTCTCTTGCTGTGTGGGTGTGTGTGTGTGTCTCTCTCTCTGTCAAAATGAAAACACAACTTACCAAATTTGTGGGATGCAGCAAAAGCAGAGCTTAGAGGGAAATTTATAGCAATGAATGGATATATTAGGAAAGAAGATCTAAAATCAATCATCTCAGTTTCCACCTAAGAAACTAGAAAAAAAGAACTAGTTAATCCAAAATAAGCATATGAAAAAAAAATCAGAGTAGAAATCAATGAAATTGAAAAGAGACTAATAATCAACACCACCAAAAACTGGTTCTTTGAATGCATCAATAAAATTGATAAGTCTCTAGCCAGGCTAACTTAAAAAAGAGAAAGAGAGAACACAAATTATTAGTATCAGAAATTTAAAAGGGGACAGTCCCTACAGATCCCATTTAAAGTTAAGAAGATAAAAAGAAATATTATGAAGAACTGTGCACACATATCTGATAACCTAGATGACATGGACCTATTTCTTGAAAGTAACAATCTATAAAACTAACACACAAAAAATAGACTATCTGGATAGGCCTGTATCTATTAAAGAAACTGAATCAGTAATTAATAAACTTCCAAAACAGAAAGCACCAAGCACAGATGGTTTGTTTGATGAATTCTACCAAACATTTAAGAAACAAATTATATCAATTCTTTACAACTCTTTCAGATAGAAGCAAAGCGAATACTTCATAACTCATTTGATGAGGCTAGCATTACCAGAAAAGTGATTGCAAGAAAACTAAAGACCAATATTTCTCATGAACAAAGCTTTAAATATCCTTTCTAGAATACTAACAAATCAAATCCAAAAATATTTTAAAAGAACTGTATGCCATGACCAAGTGGGATTATCTCAGGTATGAACCAGGTATGGTTCAACACTTAAAAATCAACTAATGTAATCCATTGCAAAAGCTAAAAAGCTAAAAAAGAAAAATCACATGAACATACAAATAGATCCCAAAAAAGTATCTGACAATAGCCAGCATACATTCACAATAAAAACTCAGCAAATCAGGAATAGAGGTTAATTTCCTCAATTTGATTAAGAATATTTACAAAAAACCTATGACCAGCATCATACTTAATGGTGAGAAACTCAAAGTTTTCCCACTAAGATCAGGTACAAGGCAAGGATGTCCTCTCTCAAATGCCTTTTCAACATCATACTAGAAGTCCTTACTAATGCAGTAAGGTAAAAAAAAAAAAAAAAAAGAAATGAAGGTATATGGACTGGGAAGGAAGACATAAAATTGTCTTCGTTCACAGGTGAAAGAATCTATGTAGAAAATCTAAAAGAGTCAAAAAATTAATTTAAAAAGGGGTGCCTGGGTGGCTCAGTGGTTGGACATTTCAACCTGACTTTCGGCTCAGGTCATGATCCCAGGGTCATGGGATCAAGCCCCACATCAGGCTCCCTGCTCGATGGGAAGCCTGCTTCTCCCTCTCCCACTCCCCGTACTTGTGTTCCCTCTCTCACTATCTCTCTCTCTGTCAAATAAATAAATAAAATCTTAAAATAATAATAATAATTTTAAAAAAACTTCTTGGAATTACTAAGCAATTTTAGCAAAGCTGCAGATTATATTGGGCGCCTGGGTGGCTCAGTGGGTTAAAGCCTCTGCTTTCGGCTCAGGTCATGATCTCAGGGTCCTGGGATCGAGGCCCGCATCGGGCTCTCTGCTCAGCGGGGAGCCTGCTTCCTCCTCTCTCTCTGTCTGCCTCTCTGCCTACTTGTGATCTGATCTCTCTCTCTGTGTCAAATAAATAAATAAAATCTTTAAAAAAAAAAAAGCTGCAGATTATAAGATTAATATGTAAAAGTCAATTGCTTTCCCATATAGCAACAATGAACAAATGGAATGTGAAATTAAAAACAACACCATTCACATCAGCATCGACAAAAAGAAATACTTAGGTATAAGTCTCAGAAAACAAGGGTCTGGGTGGCTCAGTCAGTTAAGCATCAACTCTTGATTTCAGCTCAGGTCATTATCTCAGTGTCATGGGATCAAGCCCCAAATCAGGCTGCACAATCAGTGGGGAGTCTGCTTCTCTCCTTTTCCCCCTCTCTGCCCCTTCCCCTGCTAGCTCATGCTCTCTCTCTTTCTCTATCTCTAATAAATAAATAAATCTTTAAAGAAAAAATCCTAGGGGTGCCTGGGTGAAACAGTTGGTTAAGCCTCCGACTCTTGGTTTGGGCTCAGGTCATGATCTCAGGGTCAGTGAGATATCCCTGCACAGGGAGTCTGCTTGCCTCCCTCTCTCTCTGCCCCTCCCCCCACTCATGTGTGCTCACACTCTCTAAAATAATCTTTTTTTAAAAATCTCAGGGGCGCCTGGGTGGCTCAGTGGGTTAAAGCCGCTGCCTTCGGCTCAGGTCATGATCCCAGGGTCCTGGGATCGAGGCCCACATCGGGCTCTCTGCTCAGCAGGGAGCCTGCTTCCTCCTCTCTCCTCTCTCTCTGCCTGCCTCTCTGCCTACTTGTAATCTCTCTCTCTGTGTCAAATGAATAAATAAAATCTTTAATAAATAAATAAATAAATAAATAAATAAATAAATATCTCAGAAAAAATGTATAAGATCTATATGAGAAAAACTACAAAATTCTGATGAATAAAATCAAAGAAAACTAAATAAATGCAAAGAGAGCCCATGTTCATGGATAAGGAAACTCAATATTGTCAAGATGTTATTTCTTCCCAAATTCAGTTATAGATCCAATGCAATTCCAATCAAAATCTCTGGAACTTATTTTATAGAAATTGTAAACTAATTCCAAAGTTTATATGGAGAGGCAAAAGACTCAGAATAGCCAACACAATACTGAAGAAGAACAAAGTTGGAGGACTGAGGCTACCTGATTTTAAGACTTAAAATAAAGTTACAGTAATCATGACAGTGTCGTATTGGTAAAAGAAATGACAAATAGAACAATAGAACAGAATTGAGAGCCCAGAAAACGATCTTCATAAATAGAGTCAACTGATCTTTGACAGATGAGTAAAGGCTGTACAGTGGAGAAAAGACAATTCAACAAATGGTACTGGGACAACAGGACATCCATATAAAAAAAAGGTCAATCTAGACACAGACCTTATACCTTTCACAAAAATTAACTCGAAATCGATCATATGGCTAAGTGTAAAATGCAAAATTATCAAATTTCTAGAATGATATAGCAGAAAATTTAGATGACCTTGGGTATGGTGATGTCTTTTTAGATACAATACCAAACATTCAAAACCAAGATGTCTTTTAGATACAATGCCAACTCTAATAAAATGGACTTCATTAAAATTAATGATTAATTAATAATTAATCATTAATTTCTGTTCTATGAAAGACACTGTCGAGAATAAAAACACAAGACACAAACTGGGAGGAAATATGTGTAAAATACACATTTGATAAAGAACTCTTATCCAATAAAATATACAAAGAACTCTTAAAACTCAACAAAAAGAAAAAACTGATTAAAAACAGGCTAAAGACCTTACTGATACCTCACCAAAGAAAATATACAGATAACAAGTAAGCATATGAAAAGAATGCTCCAGGGCATAATGCCCTCATAGGCTGCAGGCCAGGTCTTCCAAACACAGCAAACTGGATCAATAAAACAATTAAACTGTAAGTAAGAATTTCACATCAATTTAAAATTACCCTCATCTTTCTGCTAAGTTTCTCTTTTTCAAAATTCCAAGAAATTATTTTGATGAGCAATCCCTGAAAAAAATTATTTTTCAACACATCTAAAAGCTGATACTGTGTGCACTAAAGGAAATGCCCAGAGAAAAGATGGACAGGAGTCTAAGCCACGTGAAAACCAGTACTGCCAAATTCTGCCCCTTGCTGAAGAAAGCCCCTCTTAGTCTCATGCCATTCAAACCATGACTTAGCATTTCAAAACAAGTGTGTGCGTGGTCAGTTCCAGGACAGGAAAAGAGAATTACTGAATACATTGCAGACAAGATCAAAGCATCCCCAAATCACTTTTTGCCCCATTTGATTATTTATTCATTCATTTTACAAATACTTATTAATGATGTACCTGATAGAGGAACTCTGTGCAGTATACTTGTGTTGGTTCCAAACTTTGAGAGTCCCCCCCCCCGTGAAATTTGAAACCTGCCCACCATAATCTTAAGAGTTTATAAACAGGCGTCAGCTGGGTTCAGTCATGTATACCATCCAGGTGGTCTCAACGACCCCTTACTCTCTCAAGGCCATCCCCTTGAAATGGCTCCCACTGTGGGAAAAGTGGGCGGAAGATACAGTCCAAGGTCAGGGGAGGGACTAAGGAACCTCTGATTGCCTGGGTCCAGCTCTTGGGTCAACTAACAGTCATGTCCTCTCAGTGACCCTTCCAACAATGTGGCATGTAATAAGACTGAAAAAGAGAGTCCACATTCTCAAGGTTACTTAAGGTGGTTCCATGAGGCTAAAAACTATGTAAGTACAAGGCTTTTCCTAAGTGATTTGGGTGGAGGAAGGGAATCAGAGGTTCTGGAAAAGCAACACTAATCAGGTATCTGAGGAATAAAGTTTTCACTTAGTGATTGCTAGAAAAAAAACCATGAACTTTGACTTAAATAAAGGTATACCCAGGCAAAAATGTCTGGTGTAGAAGCAGTGCAATGTTAACCTCAACAATACACACACACACACACACACACACACACACACACACACACACACACACACACAAACTGCATTTCCAAATTTAGTCAACTAGGGACATTGAGTCAGGTCACTTAAAACAGGCACAAAGTTTAATCATTCCAAGGAGTTGAGTATTGTGCCTCTTATCTACTGATCTAAAATTAAATTTCCCACTTAGCTTTGACATAAAGACTATTTATAGACTTTAAAAAAAAAGAAAAGAAAAGAAAACTAAAAAGCTTAAACCCTGGGCCTATTTTCTAAACCAAAAGCAATGAGAAGAAAGCGACATCTAATGGTTCAAAACATCTCCAGTTGCTCTTCAAAACTCAAGGAAGGAGAAAAGACAGACTTTGACATAAACCATCAGACAAAGACAGCCTCAAAAGTCATCCTAAAAAGTCAAAAATGTCATCTGACCATCTGGGAAATAAGATCAATGCATTCAATCTCATGTCATGCTGAGCTGTGGAAGTTTAACCAAAAGGCATTCCAAAGATTAACCATAAACAGCTAAATGCTTTTAGATTTCTTGTAGGATTTTTTCATCTTGTGAGAAAATAATAACACTTATGTACTGCAAACATGTACCAGGTCCTCTTCTAAGTGTCTCATATATATTAAGTCATTTAAAGACTGGTTTTACACAATCCACAATTACGCAAATGAATAAACCAAAAGTTCTACTGGAACCGTTAAGGTCAAAGTAGGAATAAATTAGTGTTGTGCAAAGACAAAAATATTAAATGGATTTAATTACTTCTTAGAACAGAACCACAAAGGAACTTGAGACGTCAAAGTTTGTATTTTGGTCCTTGGGAGTTGTTGAAAAATCTATCCCACGAGAAAAAATGCAGTATTTTGACTTATTTTTACTTATTCCTTAATTCTTTCTGTCCTATTCTTTGCCTCCTTATCTTGCTCATCTGTGGAAAGTATTTTTTCCCTAACTTCTTTATTCCATCATTGAATTTTACCAGTACTTATAAGCTTATAAAGTATAATCCCAAAGAGTTTATCTTTCTAAATATCATTCCTCCAATTCGAGAAAGCGTCACCAGGTGAATGGTGGTACCTGGCTTAAGCCTGGTAGGTCAAAAAGCCAGGCCAACACCAAGAAGGGGTACATGAGTTACCATATATGTTTCTTCTTTAGAAAAATGTGTTCATACAAAATGAGAATATGAGCATTATTCTATGTTGCCTACCAAGAGAAGATTTTTTAAATATTATGTGTTAATCACCTTAAGTAGGTAAATATCAACCAATAAAAATAAACTCTTCCTAAATCTGAATGTCCTTTTATTGCTAATGAAATGGTAGAAATCATGTTTGTTCTCACCTACAGTTTTACCAGTCAATAAATTACATGTGGTCTCTTGCCTATACAGAAATTTAGCCTGAGAGACAGCCACAGGATGTGACCTCATTACAGGACATTTCTGGCAATAACCATTCCTTTGCAACTAATGTAAAAAGTTGTTAATTTATCTCTTAAGGATTCGTAACTTGTTCTGAAGCATGTCTTGTTACATAGACCATCTTCACGCTTGAAGCCTAGACAGGCCTTCAATCCTAGAAGTGGGATTGACTAGTTTCCTGGTTTTGGAATGCATCTTTTCTTCTCTCTTTTGCAGTGGTCAGAGCAGAAAAGAATAGATTTTTTAACTTTACCAAAATGCACTTCATTACTTACATTCTTCCAGCCAAGAAAAGATTCTTTTAGGAACCAAAATTCTACATGCCCAATTGTCTTTCCTTAAAAACTGAGTATTTTATGCCTAAGGTATTTTGCACAGAATACATGAAGGTTATCCACTAACCAAAAGCACACATTTTAGACATAGAGTTCAGAAAAAAATTCAGTATGTCCCCTAAAGAATAAAGCTCTGACCTATATTATTTATAAATGACTTCCAAGAGCATGAGCTGTAGTATTTTTTCATTATTTCTTTCAAAGAAGAATTGGAAAAGAAAAAAAAAAAGACCAGCTTTTCTTCTTCTTCCTTTTTTTTTTTTTTTTGTAAATGAGGTCTGCACGCAGAGTGGGACTTGAACACACAACCTTGAAATCAAGAGTTGCATGCTCCACTGACTGAGCCAACCTGGTCCACCTCTAGCTTTTCTTACTATAAGAAGAAATGTTTCAGGGAAGCTTCTGGCTCTGGAAAAAAAACGACATGTTCCACAAAAAACTCAATGAGGAACCCCACAAAATTTCCCTTCCCCAGAATCCCCAAACTTCTTCACAATTTGAGACCCTGGAATACACATCTCTCAACTTCTTCCCAGACCAGGTCCTTTTCAACCTTCCTCAGGATGTTCCATCTCCCAGCCTTTACTCCTAGCATTGTTGCAGTATCTAAAATACTACCTTGGGGGTACCTGGGTAGCTCAGTCAGTTAAGCATCCAACTCTTGATCTCAGGCTTGTGAATTCAGCCCCACACTGGATAAATAAATAAAAATAAAAGACTGCCTTGCATATATTAACCTCTCAATAAATGGTTTTGGGCTGTTCCTTGAGCTAATTATAAGCACCGTTTTAAGTTTCTTCCCAAATTCTTTCACAGTCTCTAGCCACAGTCAGCCTGTAAATGCAGTCATTTCAATTTCACAGTTGTATTTCTGGAGGCATGGAGGGAAGCAGTACTGTTTAAGCAAACTAACAACTGAGCCAGGTCTTGCGTCAGGGAAAAGGGGACTCAAAGTGACTAAGACAATTTCCTCTAAGACACGATATAGTGAGGTCTAAAGAGGATTAAACAAATTTAGTGTCTTAACCAATATGAATGTATTACCTTGAAGTTCTGGAGGTCAGAAGATGAAATGAGATCTCACTAAACTAAAATCAAGGTGTTGGCAGGTCTGCACACTTTTGGAGGAAAATGAATCCATTTCATTGATTTTTCCAATTTCTAGGAGCCACCAAGCATTCCTTGGTTTATGGCCCCTTTCTTCCATCTTCAAAACTATCAAGAGTAAGTTGAGTCTTTCTCACATGATACCATTCTGACCTCCTTTTCCGCTTCCCTCTTGCACTCTAAATGATCATCTTGCTCATAACGTGCCCACCTCGATAATCCTGGACAACCTCCTTAAGTTCCTTTTAGCTGATTATCATTCTTAATTCTATCTACATTAATTCCTATTTGACCAATAAAGTTGCATATTCAAAGGTTCCTGGGATGAAGACATGGACATCCTTGGAGGGACTGCTATATTGTCTACCACACAAACAATAAGGAAACCTGTCCTTTGTTCCAGAAGGAGATATAATATCTTCTAACGCTATTAGCTCTACAAATATTCTTGAAAAGATAGTCCAGAACAAAGGGCAATCAGAGCTTTCCTTCATAAGATATGCAGAAATCTGAGTAACTCATGAAAAAGTGTCCCCCAAGATGTCATCCCCACCTGCTACCCTTAATATATTTGCATAGGATATGGGACTGAAGATTTTTAATTGGTTTAAATTATATATTTTCTCTAATACTGTTTTACAGATGTGAAAACCAAAGCCCCCCGATGACCAGGCAAGTTACTGCTTTCTTTTGTTTTTTTTCTTATTATGACACTGACAGAATCAGATCACAAGACTATATTCATTTATATGGGTTAAAAAATGGCTAGATAATTCCATATACCCGTGGAAAGAGAAATTATAACTAGATCTTTTTAGCAGAATTTTCCTAGTTTAATCAAGTACTAAGTATATAATCAACCTTCATCAAATTGAAGAGATCAGTGAACACTTATAGGAAACAAAGCGATTTAAATAATCCCACAAAGTTGGTTTGATGGCTAGCTTTGTGGGGAAGGGTTTTGATATTTCATTCCAGTGCTAAAGAATTTTCTATGTTAGGAAGTTCTTCATACTTAACCTTAAATCTTGCTATTTGCAGCTTTAACCCATCTCCTCTTAAACTGTCCTCAGGGATCGCTCTTTCACATGATCCTCTGTGCCTTCCAGAAGGAACAAAAATAAAAGACTCTTATGATACTCTTCCCTGATAAATGATACTGAAAGAAATTTGCCCTGTTCCTACAAGCAAATCCATAAAGAAGATTCTTGGGTAAATTTTAGTTTTGTAGTGAAGATAAGTTCTGCCTATGCCAAGTTATTCTCACTGAAGGAAAATGAAAAGTGTTGATCACCTTTGGAGAAATATTTGCATATTATATTTTATTTATATAATACAATTAAAATAGAAGTTCTAACTGAAGTACCAAGATAAAAATAAATGAAAAAAGTGGTATGATACCACATGCAAAATTTACAGAGGAATAAGCCAAAACCCTGCTATATGACTCCTGAAATTCTTTATGAATATTAATATTATAAAAGGTCAGACAATGGAGTGCTTGGTTGGCTCTGTCAGTAGAGCATGCAACTCTTGAGCTCAGGGTCTTAAGTTCAAGCTTTATGTTGGGCCTAGAGCTTACTTAAAAAAAAATCAGACAGTTAGCTATTGGTGAGATTTTATGAAGAAGATTTGTATGGAGGTAGCTGTTGCTCCTCTGTAAATCCCAATCTTTGATGTCCCACTGGGTTTGGGGGGAAGGCTGACCCTCACCCCATGGCAAGAGAAAGCTCCAAGAAGACTACTCTGGGAGTAAACAATCCCAGGATTTGGAAACAGGGCAAAGAAGAGCTTGCTGCTATGCTGGAATCAGCCTTCGTTTTCAGAATTTAGACAAAAAACATTTCCAAAGGTGAGCCCAGATCCACCATGTATAGTGTGCAGGTTATGTGCTGTCAAGAGTACATCACCTATATATGGTGGCTAATTGAACATAAAAAAAAAAAAAGAAATTTGCCCTGGGCGAAATTGGGCGCCTGGGTGGCTCAGTGGGTTAGAGCCTCTGCCTTTGGCTCAGGTCATGATCTCGGGGTCCTGGGATCGAGGCCCGCATCGGGCTCTCTGCTCAGCAGGGAGCCTGCTTCCTCCTCTCTCTCTGTCTGCCTCTCTGCCTACTTGTGATCTATCTCTCTGTGTGTCAAATAAATAAATAAAATCTTTAAAAAAAAAAAGTACATCATCTATTGGGTGGAGAGTGGGCGTGCTAGGAGGAATTCATTTATATGGTAATACAGGAATATTTATTTTCTGGCACAAGGCAGTAGAGGGTCTTGTTCTAATGAAACTGGTATACGTGGCCACAATTTCCCAACAGGGAAAAACAAAGTGTCTTGGGAAATGTGTACTTTTTTCTAGTAAACACGAAAGCACCACATGGGCAAGCACTGGCCCTATGTGGGCTCTGTATGTATGTGAGAGCAAGGGAGTAGCAGCACAGGGATTCAATATGGCTACATGCAGAGGTTCACGAGACCTCAGTAAAGAGAAGCCACAGGTGGACCACCAAACTACAAGAGTCAGCAGAGGGCATAAGCAAGAGCATTCAACTGGAACTAGAAAACTACAGATGAGGAACCCCCAACCATGAGGCAAAATGGGTGCTGACAGAACAAAAGAAAGCATCCCAGGTGAGAAAGAGTTCATTTTGAATACTGGCAAATCCTTTTCTGTAAGATGTCAACCATGAACCTCCTTTCCCCTTCCCCCATCTCTCTTCACTCCTTCCTGTTTCAACTGCCAGGGTCAGTAACAATGGTTGGCAACATGGAAAGGGCAAAGGAAGCATGCATAGAATGTGCTACCACAGAGTGACTGGGAAATCCTAGAAGAATGCTAGTCCTCCAACTTTTCTCTCATAGCTTCAGACCTCCTATGCTTAACTGACTTCTGCACAATTCCAAAATCTATTTCACACAGAGATATCACAAGTTATGATGTTCCCTCCATCTCTAAAATGTGGTACATTTTGACATTATTTTTTATGGGTTTATCTTTACTAGCATTTAGAAAAATCATGAACCAGGACAAATTAAAACCTCAGAAGGAAATGTGAGAAGCAATTAAACCTAAAAGATCAAAGACCAAAGGGTAAATAGGAATAACATAGGATACACAGAAACAGATTGAAGCCGACAAAGGACCCAGACTTCCGAGTAGGACAACAAGGTATTTTTTAAGTTAACTGAGACATCATGATAAAGTCAATGAAAGCAAGATGACTGAGAGGTGGACTGAAGTCACCACCACCAGCATCTACCCAGCACCCTTGAGCAGATCACAGCTGTTGTGCCTTTTACAGAATGTGTGTAACAGAAGATCAAGCTGTCAGGTGACAAATCTAAGAAGCCAAGGAAACTGCTGAGACAGGAGACCTGAAAAAGATGGCAGATCAGGAAGACAGACCCAGGATAGTCACTGAATCCAAAGATTAGCATGAAGCCATGGGCCTGAATTAACGGAAGCCAGGAAAACAAGCAGAAACCAGAGGTCTGACAAATTCACTAAATCCAAATAAGGCCAGCCAGCCACCAAGATATTTCCGAGAAACAGGTCACTTTTAAAAACCAGATAGGAAGCAGTCTTCCAAGGAGAGCATTCTTGCCCTAGAGGTGTGAGAAGGTTTTAGAATGGGTACAAGGTCACAGATAGTTTAAAGCAATCAGTTTGCAGGTCCTCTACTCTTAAAGATACTTTTCCCGTAACTGGTCTAATAGTGCACTCTTCTCGTCAAAGTCACTTTTCTCCCTGTTTACAAAAGAAAAGTCTACCCCTCACCCATCTCAAACCTTAAAAATGGTCCAGAACCAAGAAGAATTCATTAATTCTTTTAATCAAAACCTCAGAAACAGTTTCACATACATCCTCCTCAATCAGTCTAATTAAAAGATGCACTATTTTCGCTTTTTAAAAAAAAATCAAATATTTAATATATCGATACCATTTTGAGTAGCCACAGACCATTAATAATCATAGTGATAATTCAATGCCACAGAATTATTTTAACATAATAACCAGGGTCACAGAAAAACATGTAATTTTTAACTTCAATTTACATACTTTTTGTTATTGCCATTAAATTTACTAAGGTGAACCTATCAGTGAGGGTTCTCAAGAGAAACAGGACCAACAGGAGATAGAATAAAGAACTGCCTAGTGATGTTGGAGGCTGGCCAGTTTGAAATCTGTTTAGGGGTCATGCGAGCAAAAAAAAAAAACCAGGCTCTTGGGCAATAATGTGTAGCTGTTTAAGGACTCAGATTATACTGTACATACATATTAGCTGTGTGAATTTAGGACAATTACTTAAATGGAGTTCCTTGGCCTGGGAGTTGTTGTTGCTGTTGTTGTTTTAATATATCATATTAAGCACTTACTTCATCCAGTTTAAGACAAGATGAACTGAGACAATATTTGCAAACCACTCAGCATAGTTCCTGACACACAGTAACTCCAACAAATGCTATTATTATCATGCAGCAAGTATCATTTGCAGACCATAACCCACCAAGCCCTGTAATGCAGGAGGAACTCCCAAAATCTGGTTTGTCCTGCCAGACTCACCCTTCTCTAATCCTCCTTTCAAGTCAATCCCCAGGGTTTTGTGGGTAGGCACGAAAACACTGGTCCTTAATTCCAACCTCAGCTCATAATGGACCACATCTTCAATTAGCCTCTAGAAAGTGCCCTAGCACTGGAACCCCCACATTCCTTAAGCACACAATAGACATTAGTTCTCTCTCTTCTGCTGGACATGTATCCCAGCCAAGCCTCTTCCTAATGGTTGCTCTGGTTCCTTAAGGGATCTCTAATGAGCCTGGATCTCAGTGTTCTTTGCCAATCTACTCAATTATGAGATAACTTTCACAGTTTAAAAACAATTTTTTTCCAGCTCAAATGATTTTGTTTGTGTAGAGGAGCTATGAATGCTTTCAGGCAGCACAGAGTAAAAAAATCACTCTGTTTCAACTATAATCCTTACAGACTGGGTATGCCTACTTTCTGATTCCTTTTGAGGGTTTTCCTGACCTTCAGTATGTGCAATGTTCTCTTCCAAACACTCTTGCTTCTTAGCCAAAATGCAGTTCTCTGAATTTCCTAAAGCTGCTTCTCCCCCACAGGCCAAATTATCTCTTCCAAGTCTTTTACCTGTAAAAGTCAGAAATTATTGAACTATCCAACTATTTTCCACAATTTTGCCTATTCATCCTAATGGTCACTTTTAATCACATTAAATTATTTCTCCAAATTTAAGCCTTTGCATTTTTGTCAAGCTGAGCCTTAGGAAACAGGCCTCTTCAAAGAGGGAAAACACAAAGTAGCATATTACTCTTTCAACATAATTTTGATTTGATTAAAGATTTCCTTCAATTTCATCTTCACAAAGCATGGATTTTCCAGCTCAAACTTGTTCGTTCCCCATTTAAATTAAAAGATCATTTTTTAAAAAATCATTTAAGTAATAATGGACTTTGAAGACACTTCAGAGAAAGAGAACAAAGAAGAAAAAAATACCACATTTCCATCATCCAAAGACAACCACTGTCAACATGTTTGGATCTTTTCTCCAAGTCAAAAAAAAGTCCTCCTTTCCCACTGTGGGAGCGCACACACGCACGCGCGCACACACACACACACACACATTTTAAAGGTGGGAAGAAAGAAAACAGATACAAAGTGATTTTTCACCATAGAACAGGCGATTTCTAAGCAGGCTGAGTTGGTCTGACCAGACCCACTGCCCATGAAATTTCCAATCTCAGTTCCCTCGCTTTTGCAAACAAGACAGGCTTCCTACCACTTCTGTCCTTTAGATGGCAGCATGATCTCTAAACACGTTACTGCCTGTTCCCGCACCCCCCCCCCAAGTTGTACAGTTCTCTCAATCAAAAGGAATTTTAAGGTTGAATTATCTGAGTGTGTGCTGAGGAGTAGGAAGAGTTGAAAGGGAAGAGAAGAGTCATTGAGGGTGAACATGTGGAAAATGGAGAAGCCAGAAGTTGTCTGCGGAATCATCTCTGCAGACTACCACATCTCTGCCAAGGACAGTGCACGTGAGGGCTGTCATCACCACAGCCCACTCCCTGTGACCAAAAGATTCTCCACAACAAAGCATGCCTGTTCATTCACTCATTCCTTCAGTTCATATTTATAGACTTCCTACTGTGTGTAGGAAAAGTAGGGCAGTAGCCAGGACTGAACAGGAGCTCCACCTCCTAGCAGGGTGGCCAACAGTGGACACTGGGACAGAGGAGAATAAAACTTCATGCTCTACCACTTATTCTGCCCTCACTGATCATATATTCTAATGTACGAGATAGATGAGTAAAAAGTAAACAAGTATACAGTATAAATTGAGGTGGTGATAAGGACCAAAGAAAAACAAAATAGGGCAAAGGAGTTAAAATGGGTATAAGGAGTGGTCACTTGACACAGGATTGTTGAGGAAGGTTTTTCTCGGGAGGTGATGTTTGAGCTAAGGCCCGATGAAGCAAGCGAGGGAGGGAGTTACTCAGCATTACTCAGATACCTGAAGGCAAAGAAGGCTAAAGCCATGTCACTCTGACAGTCTTGGTTTGTTCGAGGAAAAGGTGGAAGCCAGTAAGACTGGAATCGGGTAAGCAAACCAAGGAGCAACCAGAGAGATGAGGCCTTCTAGGGCCTTGCAGGCCATGGAAAAGTTGCTGGGATCCATCATAAAGGTTGAGGAAAGCCTTTTGGAAGGTTTTGAACAGAGGAATAATAAGGTCTAATTTCAGTTTCACACCCAGATTACTCCAGCTGCTGTACAGAGTATATGCTGGGTTTGGGGTGAGGAGAGGCAGTAGTGGAAGCAGAGAGGTCAGTCAGGTGGCTAGTGCAAAGCCAGTGGAGGGATGATGGTGGCCTCCATGGAGGAGGAGTGGAAAGCAGAAGACTAGGGGGCTGAGGGGTTGTTTGCTAGGAGGGCTAAGGAAGGGCCAATAGTTCTGTGTGGGATAGTTTCTATTAGTCATTCTATTACAGATGTCAAATAGGCAAATGGATGCACAAATCTAAAGCTCAATGGTGAGGTCAGAACTGGAAAAAACTTGCAAAGTCCTGTGTATTTATAATACTTATAATCAATCAACTGAATAAGATCACCTAGAAGCAAGTGCAGGCCTAAGTCCTGGGGCCTGCCAACCTTGAGAGGGGCCAGCAAACTGAAAAGAAAACCAAAGCTGTTAGGTGTTCCAGAAGTTGGTGCTTCAATAAGAAGTGATGAACTCTGTCAAAAATTTCTGAGAATTCAAGTAAATGAGCATCAAGAACTGACCATATGACTGAGTAAGATGAGAGTCACTGCTGATGCTGGCAAGTGCACTCTTGGCAAAATGTGGGGAAAGGACTGGTTAGAGTGAAAGAGAGAACACTAGGGGAGGACACTGAGCACAGACATCCTGCTGAGTGCTGCTATAAAGAGAAACAGGAAAATGAGGCAAAAACTAGAGGGAAATGGAGTTCTAAGAACAGCTTAAAGATGGGAGATACTTTGGCCCGTTTATGTGCTGACAGAAACGATCTGAGAGAAGGAAACGATGGGGAGAAGTAGGGAGCAGAGCTGCAGGAGCAGAATCAGGTGACCAGGAAAGCCAATGCACAAGTGAAGGAAAGGCCCTCAGAAAGACGCAGGGACAGCTCCTCCAGAGAGGGGAGCACAGCAGATCAGAGGCTGGGCCCTGCACAGATGTGGCGGTGAGAAGATGAGGTGGCTCCCTCCAGACTGCTTCCATTTTGTCAGTGAAACAAGAAGTAAGCCCATCTGTCACAAATGAGGAGACATGAGAAATGTCGAGGGTTTAATGAGAAAGGAGAAATTGTTGAATGGGAAAGGTGAATTCCTTAGGGAGAATACAACAGAATTTCTGGAAAACTCCAGAGGCTTCCTTGAGGTTTGAAGTCACAGAATGAAAAATGGTACCTGTCAGCACAAGTTTGGACTTTTTTCCTCTAGCCACACCCTGGAGAGCAAGATGGAGGGAAGCCCCCTTGGTTCTCCTCAGGCCTCTTTTATCACTCCTCTGGCTTCTTCACTGTTTCAACTTTCTCCGCCCACCCCCACCCCCAGAAAAAGGGCCAAAATATAGTGTTTTATGACTCTTTCTCTGCCACTTTCTTTTATATCTCTGCACTTCCTTCTCATGATTTCATTCACTCCTTGACTTCAGCCACCTTCTCCCAAATCTGGATCCCAATGTCTACCTTGCGTCCAGACCAAAATGTTTGTCTTCTGAGCATCTCTATCTGTATTTTCCTCTTTATATGATGTTCTGTTTCATTTCCTATCATTCACACAATCTCCAAGACAAGAGCCTTAGAATTATTTTCCATGCCTTTCTCTTCTTAGTTTTCTTTGTTCCCCATATCTGAGCAATTGCCAAGAATTTCTATCAATTCTGCTCCCACACGGTCTTTCCCACTTAACTTTAGAATGACAACCTTCATTTATGCTCTTGTTTCTCCTTAAATCTACTATTTCCTACAGTTAATTATTATTTTCTTTGGGAAGGGTCATATACTAGTCCCTGTTCCAAAACTCTGTGTTGAGAGCCAAGTGCTCCTCCATCTCTTGTCTCCCCTGCCAGTCACCTTAGAGGGAACATATCCCAAAAGGTATAGCTACAAGGTGAAGAAAGATTGCCTGCCCTATACCAGACTTCACGTGAGTGAGAAGTAAACACACTTGGTTACACCACTACGATTTGGGATTCACCTACTGAAGCAGCTGGCATGAATTATCTCAATGCTCTACCTTTGTTTCCATTATAAAGTCCTTTTTTCTCTTCCCATCTATGATTTCTGGTTAATGAGGTCCTCTCATTCTTATAGGTAGTATTTCCCAAATTTGGTAGGTGGTTGACTGCTCCATGATGAAATTATACATAAGGGGAAGAGAAAAATGACAGCGTAATGAGATCCCATAAAAGCAAATAGGGTGAATTTAAAGTACTCTCCTTGGACAGAGATAAATCCTTTCATCTTTAAGGGCCTTCTTTTATAAAATAATGGCTACATTAGATGACAGAAGGGGTTCCCCCCTCATTATTTAGCAACATAAAGTATGGTATCTGTATTTTGCTTCCAATGTTGTTTTCTAGATGTTATCAGTTTGTAATATTCCCAAGTCTGGCCACCATTGCTTCAAAAAGTGTAACTCAACTGGCACCTTGGCCAGAAAGCCTTTCATTATCTGCCCAGACCCAAAGTGACCTCTGAGGTGGTTTATTCTGCTTTGAGCCTTTGTCCATTGAGTATATTTCTCTCTCCTCCTGGAGATAAAATTCCTTTAGGCAAGTGATCCTTTCTTCTTATCCATACCAAGAAGTTCAGGAAAATATATTCTTATACGAATAAGAAAACTGAGGTCTAGAGAAATTAAATTACTTGTAAATTATAATCTCTAATATTTACTGAGCACATACTATGAGCTGGACATTCTTGTAAGCATTTCACACATGTTTACTCATTTCACCCTCACAACCAACCTATAAGATAGGCTACTATCACAACACCCATTTTGCAGAAAGATTCTGCAACCTGCCCAAGATCACACAGGTAGTGGGAAATAGTCACTCTAAGGTGGAAATCCCAGTAGCCTGGCTCCAGAGCCCATGAAGTTAACACTATGCTATTGGTAAAAAGGGACATGATTTTTGAAATACAAACCCAGTCTCCTAGTTCTTAGCTGGCACTCTTTTCTAGAATGCTATGGTCACAAAATCACCTTTTCTTCAATGCATTTTTTAAAGTATTTATAATTTCAAGTCACCTTATCAAAAGATTCAATCCCTTTCATAATGTCCAATCAATATTTAGTATAATCATCTCAGATTTCCCATCCCGTATTCTAATTGTCTACATACATCTGCTTAGTTATAAGGTCTTGCTATTTCTGGCTAGATTTCTTTTCCACCTGTCCCCCAGAAAGAAAGAAAGAAAAGAAAATTAAGTCATTGAACATCGTTCAGGCAACTGTGACAGAAACTCGGTAAGGTAGGAAATGAGCCAATAACATCCAGCATCCTTTCATTACGATTTTCGATACCTATTTGGTCCATCTTAAATAAAGCCAGCTTCATCTGAGAGCCCCAGATTTTTAAATGCGGTGAGAATCCCTACAGGTTGAAGCCTTTGGATGGCAGGTATGCCGTTTCACACTTCAAAAATCTGAAGAGAATTCTGTACTTCAAACATGGGGGAAAGTATCCACAGTACCGAAAAATCAAGGACAGAGTGGCTATCCTGTCAAAGAGGCCCATGTGATTTTATTTTAAGGGGGTTTCATATTTTATTTGGCTGAGAAACCCCTCCTAGAAATCACAGAAAAAAATTATCTTTGGACAGCCCCAGGGGGACATCATTTTCCTAAATAATGATCACGGTGCTAGTATATATCAAAAATATATGTTATTGGAAGAAAAAAATTAACAAAAGGTTATGGAATTACTAAATTTACACACCTTCTCAATGTCAGTGTGGCAAATACCCTTATTCCCCCCACATCAGTGACAATTCCAAGATGAAGGTTCTTATCACAACAGAAAGTTCCCCCTACACTCTGCCAGCAGACTGCTGCTAAAAAGCCCTGCTCCAAGTTCTTCTTCCAAGGACTCATTCTGCAGCACCAGTGACTTGCCCCAGGGATAGCAAACTTCTCCTGTTCTCCATCCAGGAGTACAACCCTGACAACTGAGCCCATAACCTTAACAGTGAAGTAGGTCTCTCTTGAGACTTTTTAGCTCTGTTCATTTATCAGCTGCCCTGAATGCCAGAGATTCACATGGAATTTGAGACCTGGGGTCTCCTCCAATAGGACTCCCCAGGAGGAGACCTGGGGTCTCCTCCAACATCACTTCTCTGAAAAACTCCCCTGTTCCCCAACTACAGATGATCCAAAAGCATTCATAATTTGCAACCAGAATGACAGACCTCATCATAACCCAAGTAGCCTTTCCTGCCTCTCAATGAGACTGCTGAAATTTCATAAGAAATATCTCCTTATACCACCTAGGTAGTTGGGGCAGGTTGTCACATATTTTTACAGAAAGAGAAAATATCATATTGCCATAATGTGAAATTCTACCAACACATAAAAGTGTTGCTAATTCTTAAGAGGTCTTTTTATTTTGTTTAAAGTCATAATCTACATTGATGTTAACCTAGCATGTAAAGAAATAAAGCAATGATTTCTGAAAATATACAGAGAAAATCCTAGAAATACATACATACAGGGGCACTGAATGGCTTAGTAGGTTAAGACTCCAACTCCTGATTTCAGCTCAGGTCATCATGATCTCAGAAAGTTTCTCTCTTCCCCTCTCCCTGCTCACACTAACTCTCTAAAAAAAGAAAAAAAGAAAAAGAAAGAAGGAAGGAAGGAAGGAAGGAAGGAAGGAAGGGAGGAAGGAAGGGAGGGAGGGAGGGAGGAAGAGAAGGAAGGAAGGAAGGAAGGAAGGAAGGAAGGAAGGAAGGAAAGAAAGAAGGAAAGAAAGAAAGAAAGGAAAGGAAAAGAAAGGAAGAAAGAAAGAAAGAAAGAAAAAGAAAGAAAAGAAAGAAAGGAAAGAAGGAAGACACACACAGTATCCCACACAAACACACAGTAAATATAACTGTATTTACTAAAAACAGATAACTCTTACCATTTTTCAAGTCATCAGAAAGCATTTATAAAATTCAACTATATAGTTTGAGATTTTTCACATACTCACGAGATACTTCTGCAATTTAAAAAAAATACAATGGGGCACCTGGGTGGCTCAGTCCTTAAGCATCTGCCTTAGCCTCAGATCATGATCCCAGAGTCCTGGGATCGAGCCCCGCATCGGGCTCCCTCCTTGGCGGGAAGCCTGCTTCTCCCTCTCCCACTCCCCCTGCTTGTGTTCCCTCTCTCACTATGTCTATCTCTAACAAATAAATAAATAAATAAATAAATACAATAAATACAATAAAAAACACATATAAAAATCCAACCACATAGTCAGTAAAAAAAAAAGAGAAAACCTCATAAAGTACAAAATTCAACAAATAATCCAGGCCACAGTTGTTGACCATAATACAATAAAAGTAGAAATAACTAAAGTATAAACAAAAAAGACTTGTCAATTGAAAAGCATTCACACAACTTCAGGTGATGAAATGTTTTCAACTACAACTTCAGAAAAGGGTTTTGGTATATGTTTTTGAGGTTAAAGCCCACATTTCTGATACAAACTTTTTCATGCCAACGTTACATATTATTTACATAGAAGTATCACTATGCCTAGCCATAGACCTTCTCAGGGTTTAATTATTTCTGCTAAGATTAGTTTGGTTTCCATAGAAATCTCAAACAGCTGACCCTTTAGAAAAGCCTGTGGGGGACATATTATTGCATACCTTGGGTGCATCCAGGATGAGCTTAAAATATAAAATCAGACCCTGCGGTAAGTTCTGTTACAAACTTATGACCTCTTTAAAGTGTGTGTTTAAAAGACGATGAAGCCCCGAGTAACTTCATACTAACACAAACCATTTCTCCCAAATGGCATTTAAGATTTTAAAAATTGCAGACTTGCCTTTAACTTACTCTAATTTCCCTAAAGCACGTTCTTCTAAGAGCCAAGAAACTCATTTAGGCTGTTAATTAAATCTGTCCCCCAAAGATGAAACAAAGAACATGAAGTTACAATTCTAAATATACTCCTGACATACTGCCCAACACCTACACTATTTTAGCATTTGTAAAAGACATATCGACATAGAATCAACTAAAAATACAGAAGTATTCCTTATTCTTACTCTGAACAGGCCTCCAGAATTAAACATAAGGCCTTTAGAGGAACTATGACACACCAAAAAAAGAAGGGAAGAAAACTGTATGATTTAAGAGTCAAATAAAATTATTCCATGGGTACTTAAAAACTCAGGCATTTTCAAGAGGCTAAGAGATTATTTTCTGTAAAGGGAAACATATGTTATCCATACAAATCTTTACATTAAAGCCCAAAGTCTCATCTATTTGCTGGTTATAAAAATTCTACATATGGAAAGTCACTTTAAAACCACTGAGCTTGAAATTCAATGTATGTGCATACAGACATTGCACATAATTTCCCGGGTGTGTAACTTTTAAGCAGCATGCAAAATACCTTTGTGAGTCTTGCCTAGTTTTACTTTTTTTAGTGTTAAATGATACTGAGTTTCAGAGTAACAGTTTCATGCCTGGTTTATACTTAAATGAGATTTCTTATTTTCTCTGGCCACACAGAGGAAATTAAATTTGGCCCTAAGAGTCTACACATGAAGCACTAGGTGTTTTATTTACCTCTCAAACAGCACCACCAAAAAGTTAATCATCTGTCCATCCCTCTATATCAAGAAATTGGGTCCCTTAATAGATTATGTGGTAGAGGGAAAAGACCCGCAGGACTTGAAATCAAGTAGCTCCACCACTTAGCAAGCAGCTCTGTGATTTAAGACTCCTAATGATATCAAAGAATACCTCGTCTATATTAAATGATAGTAAAGATTTTTTCCCTGTCTACCGTATGGTTCTGTTGCAGGAGAATGTATGAGGAAATGAATGTACAACCTTCAACAAGCATAGGATCTCTGTTAGACAATGGGGAAGCAATGATGAGTCAGACATGTGCCCTAACTTGTAGGTTTGTAAAAAGCATCACCCAGAAAGGGCTTCATTGTCACCCATTTGTTCCCAATACAAAAATAATGCTCCTCCCCCAATAAGAGTCAGAATCTGACTCATAGTTTGCATCACTGGGTCTGAAATGCTTTTCTCTAGAAATCCTCGGGGCCCACTGCCTCATCCCCACCCTCACCCCATCAGATCTCCATTTGGACAAGCAGCTTCTCAGAAAAGCCATCCATGACAATTAATTGGTTAATTTTGAATTTAATAATTTTATATAAATTGTTTACATAAGCTTAATAATTTAAATAGTTCCTTTGTTAATTAATTTTGTAACTCTGTAGACTTAGGGGTTTTGGTCTATGTTTTCACAATGGAATCCTACTGTTTTAATTTAGTACATGTTTAAGATACTATATATTTTTTTTACTTTTTATTGTGGAGATTTTCAAACAAATACAGAGCAAAAGGTTAATAAATTCCTACATACTTGTCACCCGGCTTCAAAACTCAACACATAAGCCCCTTGCTCCAGCTATAACTCCTTCCTGATGCCCCCTGCCCAATTCTGGATTATTTTATTTGGATTATCTTAAAGCAAATCTCAAGACTTTCTTCCATCATAACACCTCAGTATACTTCATCATAATATGTCTGTATATATCCCCAAATGATAAAGACTCTTTTTTTTTTAAACAAAAATCACAATTACAACATCACACCTAAACCTGACATTTTATTTAAAATTACAAATTCTGAGGCATCTGGGTGGCTGTCGATTAAGTGTCCACTTTAGGCTCAGGTCATGATCTCAGGGTCATGGGGTCAAGTCCTGAGTCCAGCTCAGCATGGAGTCTGCTTAAGATCCTCCCCCTCTGCCCCTCCCCCGACCTGGCCTACAGTTTTTCTCCAAAAAAAAATTTTAATTACAGCACTTTCTTTCCCTACTTATTCTCTATTGCCTTAATTGCTATCTGACTTACTATATATTGTGTTTACCTCTTCATTGTCTCATCCACTAGAGCATAAGTTCCCTGAAAGCAAGTATTTTTGTCTGTTTTGTTCCCTACTATATTCCTTATATCTAGAACTATGCCAGAAATTGAAGGCACTCAATAATTTGTTTCTTAGTAAAAGAATTCATTGAAGTCATAAGAACAGACTGGACTCTGGGGGCACCTGGGTGTCTCAGTTGGTTAAGCGTCCAACTCCTGATCTCAGTTCAGGTCTTGATCTCAGTGTCCTGAGTTCAAGCCCCACCCTGAGCTCCAACAGACTGTAATCATATGAAAAACTTAGGAAAAACCCTACCCTAGCCTTAAATGACAGCTAAGCTTTTAAGCAGGGCAGACTGCAGACTATTAGAATTTGTTCTTTCGAAGAAAACCTGAAGTTCTATATTCCTATATAATTGCTAAAGTGTGTACTCAGGTGACAAGATAGAATGTTAAAGGAAACAAAAAGAGACCTAAGAATTATTATCACCTTGACAGAAAGCACTTACTTCTGTACAAAAGTTCTTAGTCCTTGGAAACACTGAGGAGCAGAACTTTATTTCTGCAACCTCAATTTGTATTTCCTATTTATTAATAGTATAGGAACAGGCACAAGCTACAGGAAAATTTCCAGGTTCTATTTTGAGTTAATATAATAATATTAGCACACATTTGTGTTATACCCATATTAATGGGTGTTTTACCCATTTAAATATAAGTGTTTTACCCATATTTTTTTTTTAGATTTTATTTATTTATTTGACAGAGAGAGACACAGCGAGAGGGAACACAAGCAGGGGGAGTGGGAGAGGGAGGAGCAGGCTTCCCACTGAGCAGGGAGCCCGATGTGGGGCTCGATCCCAGGACGCTGGGATCATGACCTGAGCCGAAGGCAGACGCTTAACGACTGAGCCACCCAGGTGCCCCTGTTTTACCCATATTAATTCATTTTATCATCATAATGACTCTACAATGTAGGTATAGTTATTATCTCATTTACAGATGAGGTTGAATGAGACACAGAGTAAGAACCCTCCACAGCAGAGCTGAGTGCAGTCAACATCCCCCCAGCTGAGAAGTGACAGCTCATGACCTAAGCCCAGGAGATCTTGGTCCACAACCTGTACTCTGAACCCCTGTGTTACCCCCAAAACATCACACATCAGCAAGCTGCCAGGTTCATTCTCCATGAGGAAAACAATAGTGCAGTTAAGAGCAAAACCTTGGGAATCAATCTGACATGGATTAGTATCTGAGCTCTACTAGTTATATGACCCTTAGTAAATTAACCTGAGGTTCAGTTTCTTCCTTTCTAAAGTAGGAATTATAGGAGTGGCTCAGTGGGTTAAGCCTCTGCCTTCAGCTCAGGTCATGATGTCATGGTCCTGGAATCAAGTCCTGCATCAGGTTCCCTGCTCAGCGGGGTGTCGGATTCTCCCTCTACCCCTCCCCCCCACACCCATTCATTTTCTCTCTCCCTCTCTCTCAAATAAAAAAAATCTTTTAAAATATAAAATAGGAATTATAGTAAAACATACCTCACATAATAAATGAAAGCATTAAATTAGAGAATCCATGTAAAGTACTCATTTTGTAGACATCAATGCCACAGAGCAATTAAGAGCAATCTGTGAAGTCAGACTGCCCAGGCTGGGATCCCAGCAATGCCATTCACTCTAACCTTGAGCAAGTTATTTAACTCCCCTGTACCTCTATTTCCTCATCTATAAACTAGGGAAAATATTAGTACCTACCTCATAGAGTTATGACAGTTAAGAGCGTTACTCCATATAAGGGGCTTACAACAGCACCTAATACATTATGAATTCTCAATAAATGTTAACTCTTTTTTAATTGTAACTGTCTACGTTATTCCTCCCTTTTCCCAACATATTTCCAAGCCAGCTTTCCATATCCCACACACCCAGACGTTATACACTGAACAGAAAATTAACATTTCTACAGAGATCCCACGAAATAATAATTGTAAAACTTCAAAGAAATGTGCCAGCTGATCCTGTACAAAATTTCAAATACAAAGTCTCAGACCTGGTTTCCCACAAGGACAAGAGGCAGCTTTAAACATCTGTTGGGACTGGATAGAGAAGCTATTCCATCACAAAAAGTCCTTAGACTCTCATGGGGTCAAAACAGCATCTAGAGCGTGGGGGAGGGTGGAGAGTAACAGAAGAACCTGACCTTGCTTCCCCTTTAGACACCGCTGGTTCCCTCCCACCTGCTCCAGATGAGACTAAAATGGAGAAAGGAGCCCACAGGAGACCCTCGTTATAAGGTAGATAAAGAAGAGTCACACTTAATGAAGACTGAAATGTTAATTAATACACTGAGGTGGACATTTGTAAATACAGAATTGGGACTGTGTGTGTACAGTCTAAAGCAGGATAGTCAAGTCACTAGTAGAAGCAAGAAGTCATGAGCCTGCCAGGGTTCTCATCCAGACATGAGGGCATTTTATCCCATCAAATAAATTATACAGGGTCAGGAGGAGACAAACATAAATTGTGACTCATTGACATCTTACATTTTTGGCTCATGTAACATGGAAGCTGTCTTCAGGCAGCAGTTGCGTCCTGTGTCCCAACTCTCCCCCTTCCAGCTTAGAAACACCCCAGTAACACTTAACCTATATCCACTCTCAACCTCCCATCTCCACCTAACCCCAACAGATCTTAGACTCACCTTAGGTCACGTCCTCCATAAACCCCAAGCCACTGGAAACCTCCCCACTGTTCTAGCACAAGTCACATGCACACACACCCCACTGTCTTTTGCACATAAGCATCCCTCTGCTGGCAATGTCCTTCCCCCTCTTCTGCACCTGGTGAACACCTGCAAGACAACGTCAACAGAGGCATCACCACTTTTCCAATCTTCTTTAAATATTATCACCCCTGCCTCCCAGTGGCACACTGTATGTGCCCCCATTATACACCTTTTATACTGCACTGAGTGTTGTAACGAGTTCCCTGGGCTGAAGGATTCATTGGGCAGGGTCGTCTTCATCTAGGTAGGCTCATTAACTAGCACTGAAAAGACTCAAGCTGTGTTTACTGAATTCAAACAAGACATTTTGTTTTATTCATAATGTTAATGCGGTTATTTTCATAATCTTTCCAGTCAACTCTCCACCTTTAAAATTTCATATGATATAAATCAAATATTTCCAAGTACAATTGAATTCTAGATGAGACATAAAGTGTCCTAGAAATATGAAGGTCTTTTACAAGAGGTAGCAGTAAAGAGCTCCAGCTCAGAAGACTATACCATGCATCTGTTTTCTCATGGCTGGGGAGGAAGGAGCACCACCAATCAGGAGCTCTTGCCAACAAGAGTTTGACACGATGGTCCTTCCCATTTGGAAGCCAGCACATGCTTCCCCCTCCTCTCAGAGCTTTGTCCAGATGCAACAAAGCAGATTGCTTTAGAGACAGAAAATTTTCTCTGGCTTGTGCTGGGGCTCCCTGCACAGACTTCCCTTTCATCTGCCTTCAGAGCATTTTCTTGTCTGACCTTAAAAACCCCTGGAGATACTTCATAAGGCTCAACAGACACAGGCAAGGTCGGCACATTCCAACTTGACTGAAGGAAGAGAACAGATGATGTGCACATTTTTCAAGGCCATGTGTACCTTTTCTCTGCATAAGGGGCTACCAACAAGGGAAAGCTGAGCCTTAGCTAAAGCGGAGGGCTTCCCTAAATCCTGCTGATAGTCAACTGATCAACTCCTACTTTGAAAGGAACTCAGGACACTGCTACCTGCATTCTATTTACACTGATTTTATCATTGTAGGCACAAATAATATTCACTAAGAACAGTTGTATTGGAGAAACAAGTATTATTTCAAGGGAATATTCAATATAACTAAGCAATTTTTATATTCTTAGCATGACTTACAACATTTTACATTTTCAGACAGGTTCTATCAATTTCATTGGGGGGAAATTCTCTCTGGTGCTGATAGTTAAGTAACTAAATCCACTCCTTTCCCATGTTTACTACCTTATTGTGCAAATGGAATCTGGTTGGGCACTCACTGCCCTATAGACAGAAAGTCAGGGCTGAGAGGTGACAGGAAGCCAGAAGCTGGAGGAAGGGGATTGTGTAGCCAGAGACACTGTTGGTTGCTTGCGGCATGGTAAGGACTCAGTAAATCTTTTCCAAATCTATGTTCTACCTGCAAGTTGCAGAATATGGTAGTGAGTGATCTTAATTATGACAGACTACTAAAGCCCAGGACCTGCACCGTTGTCAGATACCTCAAAATACTGCATAAATGACTATAAATATAAGCTGGAAGATAATTACTAGGTCATCCCTTATTGGCCCACATACCACCCCCGGGCCGTATTGCCAGGGCTTTGGACACTGATGGTCATGTTCAAGCCCTGATTATGTAGTCAAACGTACCAGAAGTTGCAGCATGACTAAATGGCATGGCCCCTTGGGCTAGTTATCAAAAGCAGCGCCATAGTCTCCTGGTTTAAACCAGTATTCAGAGATACTAATTTTTGTCTCTGCACTTCCCAAGACTCAACAGGGTTGCAGGAAAAAGGGAGAAAAGAGACTTCTGTACTGACACAGTTCCCTGCTTTTCTACTCTGGTGAGTAGAGCACAGTTTCCACAAAGCACCTTGACGCTGGTAAGAAGGGGTATTTCTGAGGGTGTTATCCAGGTGGCCCATACTAGGACTAGCAGTGACACATCACTAGTTAAGGCATGCTTATGACTCATCACACAAAGCCCTCAGTCCTTCTCTCTCTCTAGAAAAGTTCACTTCAAATGCCCTAACTACATCTCCCATGAAAGCTACAGCAGCCGGAAGAACAAAAATAAACTGAACCCAGGAGGCAGATTTTCTTTCTTTCTCCAAAGGCACAAAGTGTATCACTGGAGTTACGAATTCAGTACAACGCGGGTGGACGTCAGTTTTGCTTCACCTCTGAAGTAAATTCTCAGCAAGGTGATTTCTATTACGAATTCCATGGAGCAGCTAACTTCTTAAGAAGTTTTTCTGACCCTTACTAATGTAACTGCCATTTCTCTTGCTGCCAGTCATTTTCTCCCTTACTCCTAACAATCTCTCACTACCCCTGCATGGAACGACGGCCACTTCAGAACAACTTCTCCACAGCACCAAGTAACACATAAACTCCACCCCCACAGCCCCATCTCCAGAGCAAAGCCCCACTCTCCCTTCATTTGGGAAGCCCCCTTCCAGAGCAGATGCCTTCCATTACAGCTGGCACAGGCAAGGACGAGTAATGCCTTATAAGATGTTTTCAACATTGCATTAATGTATGCTAAGAGAAATAAGTCAGTCAGAGAAAGACAAACACCGTATGACTTCACTCATATGTGGAATTTAAGAAACAAAACAGATAAACATATGGGAAGGGAAGGAAAAATAAAATAAGATAAAAACAGAGAGAGGCAAACCACATAAGACTCTTAACTACAGCAAATGAACTGAGGGTTGCTGGCGAGGAGGTGGGTAGGGAGAAGAGGTAACTGGGTGATGGGCATTAAGGAGGGCACTTGATTAATGAGCACTAGGTGTTATATGCAACTGATGAATCACTAAATTCTACCCCTAAAACTAAAAGAAACTTTATCCAGAAAAACGGTTTCCTAAGCTAGAATTCAGGAATGAATCAGAAGATAATAAATTTAGTGATGACTCAGATGATGACTTTGTACAGCCCCAGAAGAAACGCCTCAAAAGCATAAAGGAATGCCAGCTGCTTAAATAAGCAACACCATTGGCATGTGCTGGTTTCTAGATTTTTTTGCTCTTGTTTTTAAAAACATTTTGTTGGTAATTTTACCATCATTACAAAAAGAGTTTGTGGCCACTCTGATCTGTAAGTTTTTTATGTTTACTAGGTTTTGATTTCCTTAATAAACCATTTCTTTTAATCTTGTTAAGAAAAAAAGAAGAAGAGAAGAAAAGGAAGGCAGGGACTAAAAGGGAGGGAAGTAGGAAGGAAAAAGGAAGGAAGGAAGGAGGAAGCATCAACAACAAAAAGACATCCTTCCCACTTCTTGGACTTCAAAACTACAATTTGTAGTGATAGCAAGTATAGAAAGGAATACAGTAAATACAGTATGTATGAACTCTTTTCTTTTTAAGATTTTATTTACTTATTTAACAGAGAGAGAGCGGGGGGAATACAAGCAGGGGGAGTGGGAGAGGGAGAAACAGTCTTCCCACTGAGCAGGGAGCCCGACACAGGGCTCCATCCCAGGACCCTGGGATCATGACCTGAGCCAAAGGCAGACACTTAACGACTGAGCCACCCAGGGGCCCCAAGTATGTGTGAACTCTTAAGCTGAAAATATAATGTGGTTTGGATGTGTGCATTAATCCATTTTTGGAAAATACCACTACCCATTAATTATGGCCCAGCCATGAGTTTAGGGTATGGTACTTAAGAACAGTACTCCATGAACATGAGTGGTAATTAGAGTTTTATCTTACAATGCTGACTGGTGCAATGAAAAAGTAGATTAGATGCTATTAAGAAGGCACCTAACAATAAGATGGCAACTGTATGAAAGAAAAAGCCGGGGGGTGGGGGAAGAGGACTCTAGTATTCTTTAATCTGGAACAGTTCTACAATCGTTCTTTGTCCTTCCTGACCGTCATATTTTTGAAGAATACAAGTCAGTTATTATGTAGAATGTGTCTCAATGAGGGTTTGTCTGATGTTGGGCAATCATGATATTTCTTCATAATTAGATCTGGGTTATGCCTTTCTTACAGAAACAAAACAGAAGTGATGTTGGT
The DNA here is from genome assembly GCA_002007465.1 of Ailurus styani. Lineage (NCBI taxonomy): Eukaryota > Metazoa > Chordata > Mammalia > Carnivora > Ailuridae > Ailurus > Ailurus styani. Next base: position 1,429,221 of record LNAC01000067.1, on the reverse strand, counting down.
TCTTCTCAGGGCATCACATCAGGGGCACAGTATACTATTTGTCTAATATTGGTAAGGTTTTTCTCCACTTTGCCCTCTGTAATTAGAAATTTTTTAAAACATACTTTGAGACTATGTAAACAGCCAATGCCTCATCAAACTTTCATCATCAGTTTTAGTATGCACTGATGATTTTTGCCTCACCCAATTATTACAATGATGGTTGTCACCCTCCTTTATTTATTAGTTGGCAAACCATTACAAGGAAAACTTTTTCCTTCTTTCCCATTTATTTATTTGTATCAACATGACTCACGGAGTTTTATCTTATTTAATAAATTGTAGCTGTTATTAACATTATTTATTTTGATGACAAAATCATCCCCATTTTGACAAACAGGAGTCACTCAAGCTGGATTCCATGTCTTTCTGACACGTTTCCATTATTGTTTTAGTACTTCCTTACTTTCAGGCACAGGATAGTCTAGGAGCAAACAACCTAAAAGAATTGGATTAATTCTTAGAAATATAATACCTGGGGTACCTGGGTGGCTCAGTCAGTTAAGCAGCTGCCTTCAGCTCAAGTCATGATCTCAGGGTCCTGGGATCAAGCCCCGAGTCAAGTCAGTCTCACTGCTCAGTGGGGAGTCTACCTCTCCCTCTGCCCCACCCTCCACTTGCACGCACTACTGAGACTGAATCATAAAGAAAAAGAAAATCTGGGGCGCCTGGGTGGCTTAGTGGGTTAAAGCCTCTGCCTTCGGCTCAGGTCATGATCTCAGGGTCCTGGGATCGAGGCCCGCATCGAGCTCTCTGCTCGGCAGGGAGCCTGCTTCCTCCTCTCTCTCTCTGCCTGCCTCTCTGCCTACTTGTAATCTCTCTGTCAAATAAATAAATAAAATCTTTAAAAAAAAAAAAGAAAAAGAAAAAGAAAATCTGAACAGACCAAATGCTAGTAAGGAGAGTGAATCAAAAATCAAAAACCTTCTAAAAAAAACAAAAGTCCAGGACCAAATGGCTTCACTGGTAAATTCTACCAAACACTAAAAGAATTAATACCAATCCTTCTCAAACTCAAAAAAACAGAGGATGAGGGAACACTTTCAAACTCATTTTATGAGGCCAGATTACCCTAAAAGCAAAACCAGACAAGAACACCACAAGATAATTATTCCTGATGAACGTATAGGCAAAAATCCTCAACAACGTATTAGCAAACCAAATTCAACAACACATTAAAAGGATCATACACTGTGATCAAGTGGGATTTATTCCAGGGATGCAAGGATAGTTCAACATCTGCATACCAACTTGATACAGCACGCTAACAAAATGAAGGATAAAAATCATATGATCATCTCAATATATGCAGAAGAAGCATTTGAGAAAATTCAATCTCCATTTATGGAAAAAACGCTCAACAAAGTAGGTACAGAGAGACTATATCTCACCATAATAAAGGCTGTATGTGACAAGCCCACAGCTAATACCATATTCGATGGTGGAAAGCTAAAACTTTTCCCCAAAGATCAGCAACAAGAAGACAAAGATGTCCACTCTCACCACTTTTGTTCAACAAAGTATCAGAAATCCTGCCAGAACAATCAAGAAAAAGAAATAAAAGACATCCAAATCAGAAAAGAAGGTGTAAAACTCACTAGTTGCAGAAAACCCTAAATACTCCACACACACACAAAAAAAATTATTACAACAAAAAACCCAGTAAAGTTGCAAGATACAAAATCATATGTGAAAATCTGTTGCATTTCTATACTCTAATAATGAACTATCAAAAAGAGAAATTAAGAAAACAATCCTATTTACAATTGCATAAAAAAGAATACCTAGGAATAAATTTAACAAAGAAGGTAAAAGATCCGTATGCTAAAAACTATAACACTTTGAGGAAAGAAATTGAAGACACAAATCAATAAAAAGATATTCCATACTCATGGACTAAAAGAATATTGTAGCTTTGGAGCTCCTGGTTGGCTCAGTTGGTTAAGCATCCAGCACTTAATTTTAGCTCAGGTCATGATCTCAGAGTCATGGGATCAAGCCCCATGCCGGGCTCCACGCTAAGGGTGGAGCCTGCTTGGGATTCTCTCTCTCCCTCTCCCCCACTCGTGCTCTCTCTTCCCACAAAAGAAAAAACAAAAGTAGTATTAATATTATTTAATTAGCATTCAACTAATTAGTTCAATTAGTATGGACATACTACTCAAAGCAATCTACAGATTGAATGCAATCCCTATGAAAATTCTAATGGCATTTTTCACAGAAATAGAACAAACAATCCCAAAATTTGTATAGAACCACAAAAGGCCCCCAGTAGCCAAAGCCATCTTGAGAAGAACAAAGCTGGAGGCATCACACTTCCTGGTTTCAAACTATTTTACAAAGTTATAGAAATCAAAACACTATGGTACTGGCATAGTAATAGACACATAGATTCATAAAACAAAACAGAGAGCCCAAGGATAAACACACATATATATGGTCAATTAATTTATACAAAGAAGCCAAGAATATATACAATGGGGAAAAGACAGTCTCTTCAATAAATGGGGTTTGAAAAACTGAACAACCAGATGCAAAAGAATGCAATTGGACCACTATCTTACACCATACACAAGAATTAACTAAATAGATTAAAGACTTAAACATAAAACTGGAATCCATATAACACCTAGAAGAAAACATAGGCAGTAAGCTCCTTGACATCATTGTCAGCAATGATTTTTTTGAGTTAACACCAAAAGCAAAGGCTACAAAAGCAAAAGTAAATAAATGAGATAACAAACTGAAAAGCTTCTGCACAACAAAGTAAACCATCAAAAAAAAGAAAAGACCACTTATCAAATGGCAGAAATTATTTGCAAATCATATATCTGATAAGGATATACAGATAGGGATATATTTGGATATATATCCAAAATATATAAAGAACTTACACAACTCAACACCAAAAAAACAAACCAATTTAAAAATAGGCAGATGACCTGAACAAACATTTTTCCAAAGAAGAAGATACACAGATGGCCAACAGGTATATGAAAAAGTGCTCAATGTCACTCATCATCAGGGAAATGCAAATAAAAACTACAATGATATATCAACTCACACCTACTAAAATGGCTAATATCAAAAAGATAAATAAAAAAGTTTTGGTGAGAATGTAGAGAAAAAGGTACACTTGTGCATTGTTTTGTTTTGTTTAAGATTTTATTTATTTATTTGACAGAGAGAGAGAGATCACAAGTAGGCAGAGAGGCAGGCAGAGAGAGAGGGGGAAGCAGGCTCTCCGCTGAGCAGAGAGCCCAATGCAGGGCTGGATCCCAGTACCCTGAAATCATGACCTGAGCAGAAGGCAGAGGCTTAACCAATTGAGCCCCTCAGGTGCCCCAACCCTTGTGCATTGTTGATGAGAATGTAAATTGGTGCAGCCACCGTGGAAAACAATACAGAGGTTCCCCAAAAAGTAAAAATACAAATACCATACAATCCAACAATTCCACTTCTAGTTATTTATGCAAAGGAAACAAAACCTTAACTTAGAAATATATCTGCACCTCCATGTCCTTAGCAGCATTATTTAGAATAGCCAAGATATGGAAACAACCTAAGTGTCCAGTAATGGATGAATGGATAAAAAAAAAAGTGGCGGGCGCCTGGGTGGCTCAGTGGGTTGTCTGTAAAATGGATCTGATACAACCTCCCTTTCAAGGTCGTTGCGAGAATTAGAAATAATGCGTTAAGTAAAGTACCTGTCACATCATTCTTGTCATTATTGACCAAGCTACTAATGCCTAATAAAAATTACATGCTTAAAATATATTTGTTGGGGTGCCTGGGTGGCTCAGTGGGTTAAGCCCTCTGCTTTTGGCTCAGGTCATGATCTCAGAGTCCTGCGATCGAGCCCCGCATCGGGCTCTCTGCTCAGCAGGGAGCCTGCTTCCCCCTCTCTCTCTGCCTGCCTCTCTGCCTCCTTGTGATCTCTCTCCCTCTGTGAAATAAATAAATAAAATCTTTTAAAAAAAATAAAATAAAAATAAATAAATAAAAATAAATTAAAAAATAAAAAAGTGGTATATATATGTACAATAAAATATTCAGCCATTTAAAAAAAGGAGGAAATCTGCCATTTGCAGCAACATGAATGGAAATTAAGGGCATTATGCTAAGTGAAAGAAGTCAGATAAAGACAGACAAATACCGTATGCTCTCACTTATATGTGGAATCCTTTAAAAAAAAAAAAAAATGAACTCACAGACACTGAGAACAGGTTGGTAGTGGCCAGAGGCAGAGAGAGGTTGAGGGTGGGCAAAATAGGTGAAAGGAGTCAAGATACAACCTTCCAATTATAAAATAAATATGTCCCGGAGATGTAACATATAGCATGGCAATTACAGTTAATAATACTGTACTGTATATTGAAAGCTGCTAAGAAAGTAAATCTTAAAAGTTCTCATCACAAGAAAAAGAAATTGGTAACCATGTGTGGTAATGGATGATATTAACTAGACTGGACTTACTGTGGTTATCATTTCACAATATACATAAATGTCAAATTATTATCTTGTATACCTGAAATATAATGCTATAGGTCAATTATATCTCAAAAAATAGTAATTTTTAATTTTTTTAAAATAAAAATATGAGTTGTTTTGTTAAAAAAAATAACTTTCTCAAAGGAAGGAATACCACATTCAAAGTGTAGCCTTACCTATTGGGCCAGTTTCAATTCTAAACACCAACACCAAACATCTTTGTGCTTCTCCTCAGTGCACTATCTTCCAAGCTCAAAGTAGGCCTAAGATTTTTCTTTTTTTTTTTTTCTTTAAAGATTTACTTGTTAGAGAGAGAGAGAGAGCATACGCAGGCACACAAGGGGGGCAGGAGGAGCAGAGGAAGAGAGACAAGCAGACTGTGGGCTGAGTGCAGAGCCTGACACAGGGCTCCATCCCACCACCCTGAGATCATAACCTGAGCAGAAATCAAGAGTTGCTGGATTCCTGGGTGGCTCAGTGGGTTAAAGTCTCTGCCTTCGGCTCAGGTCATGATCTCAGGGTCCTGGGATCAAGGCCCGCATAAGGCTCCCTGCTGAGCCAGGAGCCTGCTTCCTCCTCTCTCTCTCTCTCTGCCTGCCTCTCTGCCTACTTGTAATCTCTGTGTGTGTGTCAAATAAATAAATAAAATCTTAAAAAAAAAAAAATCAAGAGCCGGAAGCTTATGCAACTGAGCCACCCAGGTGCCCCAGGCCTAAGACTTTTCTATTCTTTGTCAGACTCTTGAGGACATAAAAAATCACTTTCAGATATCAAGTGGAGCAAATTTTAAATAAAGTGGTATTGCTTTTATCTTTACTCCCTTTTTGCTGAACACTTGCAAGAGTTTAATTCTTTAGTGCTCAGGACCACACTTCATGTTCTATAACTAAAAGGACGCACTATATTTGTAAACTAACTGGGGCATGGCATTCAATCCAGATTTGCAGCAAATCTTCACCCATATTGCAAACCAGATGGAGAATTTAACTATTTTATAGCAACTAGCAGCTGTCTTCTTTGCATGTTTATATGCCTAGAGTCAAAATCCATAGCCTGCTGTATGTCCCTAGTGAAGTCAGAGGCTTAGATATGAGATTTTTAGTTTTCCTTTGTTTCCCTTCTAGAATATTTGTAAAACATTAACCAGTTTGATAGTACCCCAAATAAGACAATAGAAGGAAACCCCTTTCAAATTGTAGCCTTGCATCTATCTCTCCAGGAGGTACCTTCATTTTACCACGTGCTGTATCCACAAATGTTTTTCTATATAGTTTGTACACAAATTAAGAATAAAGATCCATGAACAGCCCTCCTATATAACTTACTGCTCAATAGAAGGCCATCATAAAAGATTTGGCAACTAACCTTTACTGGCCAGAAAAACCTACATATGGTTCATCTCTTTCTGGTATACACTAAATCAGAGCCTTAAAGAGAAATAGGTAGGGAAGTTCAATTTAATGCTCTCATTACACAAGCCAAATGGTAAAACAGATGGTAGAATATAAAGCAATTCCAGCTTTTTATCACTTTGGTTCTTCCAGATTTAAACATTTAGACCACAGTGATTTTTAAATATATCCATGAAAAAGCAGGAAAAATAGAAAAGGCATGCAAATTTTCCTGGAATGCAAGCCACAGTCATGGAGATGGAATTCGTCTGGGCCTCAATAAAATGAGAGAGTGTGAAGACTGAGCTTTTAATACAAAATTAACATATGACCCAAAGCTCTCTGCTACTTTCTGGTACTCAAATGGAAACTCTTTAAGCAAGTAAGATTTTTTTTGTGTTTTTTTTTTTTAAGGCTGATTGAACTCCCAGCTGGATGGCAATCTTCAGTTCATAGTCATATACTTGACCAATTGTTTTAATGCTCATTTCGATAGTAACGGCCAAGAGCAGCTGTAGATTTAACAGACTGTGAAACCCTCAGATTCGATTTCACTGTGAAATTTCACTGTGAAATGTAGTCAGGGATCTGTGTGCAGAAATACATCAACCAGTATGACTCCAGTCTCAGCCTGAAGACTCAACAAGGGAAGAGAGAAGGCCAATGGAGAGGAAGGAGAGAATGAGTGGGAGAAGGCAGGAAAGCAAAGATCTTGGGGGATCTTGGGGACCCTAAATCATTTCTGAGAATGAGCCTGATAACACACTCGTGGGAAGAACAGCAGCACAATATAAACACAAACTGTACCAGGCCAACATTCTCACAGTTCCTGCTGCAACATAATTAATGTGCTAGTAAATTCTTTCTTTCTTCAAGCAAGAGCAACATCAAATCATTACAGAAGTGAATGGATTTCAAATAAAATGGAAAATTATGCCACCGTCTTAAGAAGTCCAACATAATAACAATGCCAAATTGAAGCCCTATGTCCCAACAGTATCGGTTCCAAGGGGCTCCTCTGCAGTGGCTTCAATTCATAAAGAACAGCATTCGCTCCAAACACTACACTGGACAAGAATGTTCAGCCTTTCTGACACCATGTTGCCCAATTCTACTGTCTCAGAAAAGATTAAAGATTCTGACAGAAAGAAATTTATAGGCACTTGGAATGTTCTTCTTGCAGAGTTCCAGAAGAAATCAGATATTAGAAAATCTTGAAGGAAATAAAGTTTAGTTTTTATCACAAACTTAGGGACAAACTAAGGTGAATTATGGAGTAGAAAAAGCTTATATACTGGCCCTGATGCTTTTGTTTCTTTTTAACAAAGCAAAACAGAGAGGCTCTTGGGTACAGAACAAAGTGCCATATATATATATTTTTTTAAGATTTTATTTATTTATTTGAGAGAGAGAGAGAATGAGTGAGAGGCAGAGGGAGAAGCAGGCTCCCTGATGAGCAGAGAGCCCAAGGTGAGACTCAATCCTAGGACCCTGGGATCATGACCTGAGCTGAAGGCAGATGCTTAACCAACTGAGCCACCCAGGCGTCCCTACAATGTGTTATATTTAGAGAGAGATACACTTAACTCTGACATTTCATTCACCCAGTTACTTAATCTCCTCACTATGTTATTTATATTTCAAAAAAAGACAAACTTCATTCATTCTGACCATGACCTCTAACAATGCCATCCTAGACACTGAAGTCCAAGAGATCATCTCTACTCTTGCATTAGCTGTGGGGTTTGGGATGGGTCCATGTGTGCATGCCTGAAATAAGACATATTTTTCAAGAGGAGGGAGCAGTATGGAAATATGGAAACAGATGTGAAAAGCAAACAATATGTCCTATAGTAAAATTTAAAGAAATCTGGAGCTTGTATAAGACACATTTAGGAAGGGCAAATCTAAGGGCTCCAAACTAGAAGTGAGTCACCTTCCATTCCAGAGATCTTTACCTCGCCTGACTGCCTAGTTAATCTCAATCCAAAGGGAACTGCTCCCAGAGAGGTGCCAAGTCTCCTCCGTTAGGTATCAGTAAAGTCTTTAAGGTGTTCTTCCCCTGGTGTTCATCCACATGCAGGCAAAGTTCTTGAAATTTATTTTTTTTTTGAGATTTTTATTTATTTATTTGACAGAGAGAGAGAGATTACAAGTAGGCAGAGAGGCAGGCAGAGAGAGAGGAGGAAGCAGGCTCCCTGCTGAGCAGGGAGCCTGATGTGGGGCTCGATCCCAGGACCCTGAGATCATGACCTGAGCTGGAGGCAGAGGCTTTAACCCACTGAGCCACCCAGGCGCCCCAGTTCTTGAACTTTAATAGACCACTCATGAAATATAAAAAACTACTACATACATCTCAAAGGAATGAATCTCTAATCATTAAATTTCAGAAAAGATCACAAAGACTTGGGAGTTGTGGGATTGGGGTGTCCATGTATTCAGAATATCTCTCATATCATACCTTGTGGAAATTATATTCTTTCTCTAATCTTAAACAGATTGAAGATCTTGACTGAAAATCTTCAAAGAAATCTTTACCTAGGCAGCTATTTATTTTTTCATTCATTTATATCAAGTTTGCCTAAACTATAAATTATTTTTGTTTGCAAAAAGCCTAATACAGTGCCTTGCATATACTTATGTGATTGGTGAAAAAAATAAAAATTAAAAAAAATTCATTAAGTTTTTAGACATAAGCTTTTCAAACCAATTCAAGAAAATAATTTCTACTTCTAACTAATGAACTAAGGGTTGTGGCATTACAGATGCAACCTTAAGCTTCTACAGAGTTCTGCCAAGTTTTGTGAAAGTTATTTTCCAGAAGGGTAGAATCAGTAGCTCAATCACTACCATTATAATTCTTTTATTTATTTATTTTTTTAATTGTGTTATGTTAGTCACCATCCAGTACATCATTAGTTTTTGATGTAATGTTCCATGATTCGTTGTCTGCATGTAACACCCAGCGCTCCATGCAATCTGTGCTCTCCTTAAATCAGAGTGGGAGACAAATTACAATTCTTTTTTTTTAAAGATTCTATTTATTTATTTGAGAGAGAGCAAGAGCGAGAGAGAGAGAGTTCTCACAAACAGGATGAGGGGCAGGGAAAGACAGACTCCCCTCTGAGTGGGGAGCCTGATGTGGGACTCAATCCCGGGACTCTGGAATCATGATCTGAGCCAAAAGCAGATGCTTAACCAACTGAGCCACCCAGACGTCCCACTACATTTATAATTTTTGGAGTGCTGCTCCACAGAACAGGAAACAGTCTCAAAGCACAGGGAAAGTGGTTCTACTATAATGGTTTAAAACAAGACTTTGGACTTGGAGCAGCATTCAAATCTCAACTCTCACTTCCTGGCTGTATGAACTTGGTCTAGTTATCTAACTTTGCTGAACATCAGCTCCTCTACCTATAAAACAGAACTAATATACACCTATTTTTATGTGCACACTAAGCTTTTCCTTTTTTACTATACGCAACCTTCAGAATTTCCTATTATAGTCCCCTATGGCCATTATGGACTATATCTCATCGGAACACATACCCAGGAGCTTGCAAAATGAAGCCACAATAAACTAAGCTAGGAAATTAACCCAAGGAATCACTTCACAATATTCTAACAGCAATTCCTACAGAGGGAGTTATAGAATTAGAAATGATAGTCAATTTGAAATTCAAGATTAATTTTTTCAAGGCTCAGATCTAAACTTTTTGACTTGATGACAGCAGACTACGAATAACTTCAAACTTTCTATTAACTAAAAAAGGTAGTGTATCATTGTCAAGGCTTCACAGTGCATCTGGTCAAACAGAACAATTCATCTCTAAGCAAGAGATGGCCACCTGGCCCTCCAAGGTAAACCCAAATAAGCCTCAACTTTTTCTTGACCTAGGTTTGGCATAAGGAATCATGGCTTTGAAGCATTCTACAAAGTCTTATGCTCTTAGTCTTTGTACATATTGCAGCTGCCAAGTATAGACTGTCCAGTATTAAATGCTGCTGGATAGCCACTGTCAAGTCAGAGGTCCCAACAAAAGAGATAGGGCCAGACCCGAGTCCAACTCCAAACTTGTATTTCTGAGATGAAGGTGTCATCTAGAAACCACGACAGTGGTGGTGATCAGGAGTGACTGTTGTTGTGGCCAACCCTCCATCCTAGCCAGAAGATAGCTAAAGGGAATGTGTGGAGGCTGAAAGCTAGAACAACCACCCCCATCAGTTATGCCATTCTAACTATAAGAGAAGGCCTTACGACTTGAGTAATACTTCCTTTGTTTGTCCCAAACCTCACCTTCCTTGCATCTCCCTTCACCTTAAGTAATAAAGCAATCCAACAACTTGCCAAGCTTCTGACATATCATCCTAAGAATCTGAGCCAAAGTTTGAAGTAATACAGACCCTGCAGTAATGAGAACTCATCTCACAAATGAGAACACTAATAAAAACCACACATCTGTGTTTATGTATGTAGGGTAAAGTGTGAGCAAATTAGCTTGCAGCCCACTATGAAATACTGGGGCTTCCTAAACTCGCATTTCCAAAGCTTAGAGTTTCTCAGCTAGAACAGAACCCTACTGCATACACAATATCCACATGAGCTGCTCCATATCACCCCTGTTGGACTTTAGAGGGCAAGAATCGTGTGAACGTGAAGTTTACATTGTTGGTTGTGCCATGATTAATAAAGTCCTTTGTCTTTGACCTAGGAATCTCCTGTCTTCTTCCAGCATCTATGAAACTGTGGCAAGCTAACTCATTAGCTGGCAAGTAGGGCAAATACTTCAGATCCCTTGCATTTCTTGTGAAATATGTTGCTTTCCCATTTGTCATGTCCTCCAGAAAAAATGAAGATAGTTGAACAAAAGCTGGAATACTGTCAGTTTCAGAAATTACAAACCCCAAGACTACTGCAAATGCAAATACAGTCATGAAAAAAAAAGTTGTGTATAGTATATATTGGGGTGCACTGCCCAGATTCCCCCACTGCAGTACCAACACAGTCATTTTCCAAGTTGCCAGGACTCCTGCCTCTATCACTTTATAGGAATTGCCTTCAGCAGAAGGAATCTGCCTCACCCAAATTTGCCCCCTTACCAGGGGTAGTCTGCATTCAATGGTGGTGTACCAAGGCTGGAGCCTTTGCCTCAATTCAAAACACAATCAATTGGCCACTCCAAATCCATGGTTCCCCACTGGATTACCAAGGCCACTGTTAAAACTCTCTCAGACAAACCATATAAAGAACTTATATATAACTCAACACCAAAAAAAAACCCCCCAAATAATCCAATTTAAAAATGGGCAGAACAGACATTTCTCTAAGGAAGACATACAGATGGCTAACAAACACATGAAAAGATGCTCAACATCACTCGTCGTCAGGGAGTACAAATCAAAACCACAATGAGCTATCACCTCACATCTGTCAGAATGGCTAAAATAAAAACTTCAAACAACAAGTGTTGGTGAGGTTGTGGAGAAAAGGAAGCCTCGTGCACAGCTGATGGGAATACAAATTGGTGCAGCCACTGTGGAAAACAGTATAGAGGTTCCTCAAGAACTTAAAATTAGAATTACTCTACAACCCAGGAATCACACTATAAGGTATTTACCAAAAGAACATGAAAACACTAATTCAAAGGGATATATGCGCCCCTATGTTTATAGCAGCATTATTTACAATAACCAAACTATAGAAGCAGCCCAAGTGTCCTTTAATAGATGAGTGGATTAAGAAGACGTGGTATACACACAAACAAAAGAATATTATTCAGTCATACAAAAGAATGAAACCTTGCCATTTGCAACAACATGGATGGATCTAACGAGTATAATGCTAAGCTAAATAAGACAGAGAAAGACAAATACCATATGACTTCGCTCATATGTAGAATTTAAGAAACAAAGGGGAAAAAAAAGGGAGAAACCAAAAACAGATTCTTAACTGTGAAGAACAAACTGATGGTTACCAGAAGGGAGGTTGGTGGGGGGATGGATTAAATAGGTGAAGGAGATGAAGATTACACTTACCTTGATGAGCACTGTGTAATCTATGGAATTGTTGAATCACTATATTGTACACCTGAAACTAATATAACACTGGATGTTAACTATACTGGAATTAAATTTAGTAATATAAAAGAAAAGAAAAGAAAGGAAGGAAGGAAGAGAGAGGGAGGGAGGAAGAAAGGAAGGAAGAAAGGAAGGAAGGAAGGAAGGAAGGAAGGAAGGAAGGAAAGGAAAGAAAGAAGGAAAATAAGAAAAAGAGAGGGGGGCAGGAAGAAGAAGGGAAGAGAGGAAGGAAGTTTGGAGGGAAGGGGGGTTATGTTTAGTTAGCCAACATAGAGCACAGCATTAGTTTTTGATGTAGTGTTCAATGATTCATTAGTTGTATATCTGCCTCACATTTTTAAAAATGCATATTAAACAAAAGGAATATTTAAAAAAAATTTTTAAACTACCATAGTTGAACTCCTCTCTCTGCCCGATCCTGCACTTCCTTCCCTTCCCTACATGCATTTATGAGACAATCATCCAACAAACCTCCTGCATGGAAATCTTAGAGTCTCAGAGTTTGTCCTCAGGAACATGACCTGAGCCAGGGAAGTCTTTGCTTCTGGATATCCACAGGATTCTCACCAGCACTTTGCTGAGGCCTCTGCTATTTACAACTTCCTTCCTCACTGCCCTCCTGCACATGCTCAAATTTCAGACTAATCCATTAATGATCATTCACCATTAGGAATTTTTATTTAAGTCGCTAAAGGGCATATAAACAGTTACTTGAGATCAGTCTCTTGAAAGACTTCCTGGAGGGAGATGGAACATCACAGGATTGCAACTCAAGGCAAATTAAGTAAAGATTCTGCATGAGTTTAAATTTCCTGAACTGTGTACATTTTCTAAAATGATAGTCTGCTTCTAAGAGAATAGACTAAAAGCTTCCGAGGCACTAGCATCAGCAAATAAGGAGAGAAGGAAAGAATTGAGCAATTCTAACCAACATAGCCAGAATAAGCAACCAATGTAGTTAGGGCTTCCTTTCATTTTTGTTTTCTCTTATAGGAAAGATTTTTTTTTTATTAATAGAAACAGAGTTCCTTTGCTTGAAAGATTTGAATGCTGGGACTCTGGCCATTTCAGCTAAAATTGTTAATTACCTGGGTGTTTTTTTTCTTCTAATTCCAAAATGCTACACATTGGACCCAAATGGTGTTTTGAAAGGAGTATAGAAAACAGTTGTTTGTCAATGTTCATTTACTGAAGGATTTTGCTTTAATAAAACAGAAACTGGACTTCTACCTTTCTACTAACAGCTAAGAGAGCTGGAAAATCAAAAGGCTCTAGGGCAATTATTTTCCCTAAAAAACAAAAGTAAAAGCACCAACTCTTCAGCCTCCAAGCAAAAAAAAAAAATCTGCTTACTATCAGAAACAAAAGTTCACCCAAAGGTAAATCCGAGTCAACCACCGGTCTTTTCAGGCAGAAGAAAGAACAAATACATCAGTCGCTGGCCCCGTTACAACATGGTGTTTATAAAACATTTAATGCAGTGTTTCCTTGCCAATTAAAAGTGAATGTAGGATTTACCTTTCAGTTTTAATATCTTCGCCTGACTTTTATACTAGTAACATGAGCCAAAGGGATTAGGGAAACTATTGAATACATATTTTGGCCAAACTGTCTTCACTGGATATTACCTTCGGGGTAAAGGAAACAATCCGAGAGTCCTAAAAGTAAGGACAGACTGAATTTCCTTTAAATATAATTGGTATAACTTGAAATGTATTTGTACTTCTCATGTAAAAGCCTGGTTATCTGGCCATCCCAGAGAGTCTGTGAGCTACCTAATACCCTTTGATAAAGCCCTTTCTGTTATAACTAGCAAGAGAGGATTCAAACTAAGAGCAGGAAGCCACAGAGCAAGTGGTGCCAAAGAGTTTGCAGTCCACATAGCTTCAAAAAAAAAAAAAAAGAAAGAAAGAAAGAAAACGGGCATCTTCGGTTTCCTTCCTCGGTTGGGTTTGAAGGCAGTGACCAACTCCTGACTTTTAAAGACCTGGCTGTTCACTTTGCAAGGGCAGAAGGGGCATGTACGTGATTGCCTGCAGTAACCTGGAGTTACTGGAGTGCAGTGCCTATCACTGGCGACACGGCCCCATCCCTGCTTCCACACCAAAGAGATCAAAGAAAGAAAATGCCAAGCTCAATATTTACATTTCTTGGATTCAGACATAATTATCAAATAGAGTTTCTGTGACTACCGTAAAAAAAGTGTCTCTTATATCTTGCAGTTGCTTGGCGGAGATCACTTGGAAGTCAGATGCAGAGCGTGACTTAGGATGCACAATTGCAAGGTCAGTTGATTTCACAACCCTTCTCTGAAGTACTAGTTAGGGAACAAGAGCTAGAATGGAGACCACTGGTACCTCCAAACCTTCAAAAACACTAATCCTCCAGGGGCACCTAGCTGGCTCAGTTGGCTAAGCACCTGCCCTCAGCTCAGGTCATGATCCCAGAGTCCTGGGATCGAGCCCTGTGTCAGGCTCTCCACTCAACAGAGAGCCTGCTTCTCCCTCTGCCTCTGCCATTCCCCCGACTGGTACTCTCTCAAATAAGTAAATAAAGTCTTAAAAAACAAAAACAAACACACACACACACTAATTCTCCCTTCCCAGATGAAGTAGTTCTCTCTTCCCTGAAGTCCATTCCTGACTTACTACAGAAGTCTTGATTATAAATGACTCACCTAATGTAGTTCCTTCACAAGGAGTGTCAATTTTCCCCATGTCCCGTTCTTTGTAGCTTCTATAACTAAAAGTAGAGATATAGTCTACCATGCCCTTTAAGGTAAATTGCAAAGTCAAACCATGAATCTACAGCAAGAAAAATTACAACAAGTGGTTAATTTCTATTACCAGAAATCTGGAGAATAAATATGAAAATGAATTCTAAGGATGTTAGAGGAGAAAGACCATAACTTTAGATTTACTAAGGTTACGAATATGGAAATAAATGCCTAGAATGCAGGACACAATACTAGTTCTAGGTAACCCCAGTTACTTCTAACTGTTTTCTTGACTGCTTAACTAAAATGTGGACTTGAGGGTGGCCTACGCTAAAGGAGGCTGAGATACCAGATTATATATTATAGTAGAAAAAAATACAGAGAGAGCCAGTGAGACAGGAATAATAAACTAAAATTATTATATACATTTATTTATCTATCCCAAATTATGTCTCCCAAGAAGGCCCAAGGTCCTTACCACAGCACTGAGAAATATTTAAATGTTGAGGTCTTTGAAAAGCACTTTAATGGTTGAACCCTGTAAATCAAGATAAGTGGGAAAGCCACCTTTGGAACAGGTCCCAATATTTCAATAAAGATTATAGAATCCCAGAGTGGAAGAGGCCAACAGAGTCACTTAATCACAAGAGACAGGATTGGCTTGCTAACCATTATAAGCAGTAACGGTAGAGTGGACAAGAATTTAATTTGCTTAACAGAGTTTACTCCAAAAACTGTTTTATTAATGAAAGGTTCTCAATGTTTGTAAAAGTCTGATTAAAATGTGTAAATTAGTGCATAAAAAGTCAAAACACCAACAGAGTGAAAACAGCTGTGGGATTAGAACACCAAAATCACTGTGAAGGAGTCAATTGTCCAGTATGTGATACACAGCACAAGTGACCATTTCCCCAAAGAAGGGCAATGCCAAGATGACTTGCTATGTCTATTGACCCCAAACTGGATTAGGACTAAGTCAAGCATCTTTTTTTAATTATCATTAATATAGATTATCTTTAGAATGATTCTGAGGCAGAAGTTGAGTCAAGAATCTCAGAAAAACCTCCAAATACACCTAAATCTTCTTTAAGAAACTGTGGTGCCACTCCTTGAGTCAGAAATTGTTACTCCAGGAGGACCTTGTTGATTTCAAAATTACAATTATAAATTGTCCCAAAAGTAACAAAAAAGAGACTACTTGATGCTAAAGCCCATGGACCACAGGTAAAGCTATATACTCAAAGTCAAAATATACCATTAAGTGTCCTAATATATGTTAATACTAAAAATGAAATAAGTACTAAATGTAAGAAATTAAAAATATCACATTAAAAAATACCAAACTGGGGTGCCTGGGTGGCTCAGTTGGTTAAGCCTCTGCCTTCGGCTCAGGTCATGATCTCAGGGTCCTAGGATCGAGGCCCACATCGGGCTCCCTGCTCAGCGGGGAGCCTGCTTCCCCCCCACCCCGCCTGCTTCTCTGCCTACTTGTGATCTCTCTCTCTGTCAAATAAACAAATAAAAATCTTTAATAAAAAAATACCAAACTAAAGGAAATCTTTATTAGCAACTAAAATTTAAATTTTGATCAGAATGTAATAAGAAATAAGAAACATATAAAACTATTTCTCTGCAAGAATTTTTTTCTGCTAACAATCTTTAAAATGCATACACCCTGGCAAGTCTGATTAATGGAAAAAGAGAAAAAACAAGAATATACAACCTTAAGATTAAAAAAAAGGTGATAACCACAAATATTTTTGATTGTGATAAAACCAGAGATTTTTTAAGTGATTTAAAAATCATAAAACAATATATATGTAAATCTAGGGAAATTGTTTCAGACACATTTCAAGGGTCACCTCAGATTCTCAAGACTGCACCTGTCTCCTGGAGCCCTCAGCCACACAGCCGCCACTGCCCCTGCCACCACTTCATCTGCGGGCATTCCTGATCTTCTTTCTCATTTTCTCCTGAGGTAAGGGCCAGGATCTGGCAACATGGCCTCCCTCACCCCTTCCCATCACAACAGAAAATATAGGACTTCAAAACATGGGCATTGCATGAGAGTGGGATCCAGCTTCCACAGCAAAGAGGCCAAGCGATGTAGGCTGGAAGGGCAGGGAGTAAACTCCCAACGGGGCAAATACTAGCTAATGAGAGAAAGGAGATGTGAGGGAGCTGGCAGGGAGCTGGCAGATAAATCCATCTCTCCTCCTCTCTCCAACGGACTATTCCAAAACATATTTTCCATACAACCTGTTTGGAGATGCCCTTCACCCTTCAGGAAGCCCTGGGCGTCTTGGTCATGCACCAACTTGTATTTGCTTTCCATCCTTCCCTGGCTCCCTTTTCCCTCTCTTTCCCAATCCTGTCCCAGGATTGCAACTCCCAATAAAACAGCACTAAAGCCTTGCTTCAGCCTCTGTGTTCTAGGGATCCCAAGCTAAGACAGTGATAAATATGAAAATTTAGAGGAAACACTGATTTTCAACCAAAATAAAAATTACAATACATTTGACCAAGTAGTAGACAGAAAGCTCAAAGAGATTAATATTAACAAAAAATACTAGATAGCAAAGTAAGAGTCCCATTTCTAGAAAGACTGCTAGATAATATAACAGCTGAATTACACCTAAATTTTAAGGTACAAATAATTCCTAATTTATCTATTCTCAACCAAAGAACTCATTTTATTTATGTGTTATCATGTTCTTAACATCACAAATATAATTCAGAAAAAGAAAACCATAGGCAAATTTCATGTATAAATAAAGATGCAAACATTTTTAAATGAATCAAATTCTGGCAGTGCATTCAAAGAACAATTCATCTTAAACAATTTTCAAATCAATAACTGATCTCATCAATGTCAACATGTATGAGGGAATTCAATAATTTTCTCAATATAACACAAGACTCTCCAAGATCTCTCCCTCCCTCTCTCTTCACACACACACAGAAACACACTGTGATCAAACGAATAAAACCTATTAAAGATACATCTGGTTTTCCCCCAGAATCCTTTCCAGCTTTCCTTGTGCTTTCTCCCATTCCTCATTCCAACAGGAGTAGAACTGGCATTTGAGGAAAGACCATTCCTCTCTGTGTAAGCCTGACTCAGGCACTATAGGATGTTTATCATTTCTGACCCTGCGTATTAAATTTCAGAGCACTCCCAAATCACTGACCACTGAAAGCCCCTCCCTGTTTCCAAGTGTCTGTGAGGACAAGTCATTCCCCACTAAGAAACATGGGTAGGAATTCCAGAGAGATACCCCTGCACCTGTATCCAGCAACTGCTGGGAACTCTCTCCTCCTCAGACAACCTTCTTTTCTGCCCCTCAATCTAATCTGCCCTCTTCAGAACCTGAGGAGGACACCATCGTTTTAGTTCTGCTGGCCTTTCCTATCTGAGTGTGCTAGAATCAAGGCCCAGAAAATACAGACCACCAGAAAATGCAGTAATGTGCAGCCCCCTACAAAATGCACAGGGCAGCAGCACTATGATATCCGTGCGGTACTCTGTCCTACCGGCTTATGGTTCTCTACAGACACTGAAACAACAGAATTTCCACAGAATCAAAAACAGCAATCTACCATGACTCATCAGGTCAAAATACTCACCACTCACTGGAGCTTTTTTTCTCCTCTAATGATCAGTATAACAAATGTTCATGGCCCAGGTTCCAGAGAGAAACAGATAAAAATCCAGATTCCACCCTGCCCTTCCCTCTACACACTCCTGGGCAATGTCTGAAGCCCTCTGACCCGAGTTTTCTTCATCTGTAAAATGAAGGAAATAGTATCTACCTCATAGGGTTGTTGTGGTAATGAAATGAGATGTAAGATGCCCAGCACAGTGGTTACTGTGTACTAAGTGTCCAATAAGTGTGAGCTGCTTTATTACCTCACTTAGACACCAAGCTAGCATACACTTCCACAAGCAGGTTTCCAAAGTCATTTTTAATTCAGACCAGTTAATGCATTTTCAGTGTTCCTTCTGCGTATTTGAAGGAGCTTCAGTTAGACTTCAGTGTGATAAGAAACACGCAATTTACTCTTGAAAGAGAGTTATGGTTAAATAACTATCTCCTCAAAAAGCTCTGAGCACTGACAGCCGGAAAAGGTTCACCACAGTAAATCCCATGCCCGTCACACTGCAGACACTGAATAGGTACTTACTAAATGTGGAATGAATGGCAAAAGCTCACAGTCTTCTGGTGCCTTAGAAGGGCACTCCACAGAGTATTCTAAATGGGTGACTTCGAATAGTCACTCCTACCCTGAAAGTAGGCATGATCAGCAACTGCTTAGTTGAACCACAGCAGCAGAGACGCATCCTAAAAGCGTAGATTGGTGAAAAAAGTGAAAAAGAGAAAGAGCTATAGAACACACTAACATCCATGTAAACTAACAATACATATGTCAGCTTTCAAAACTCACTGAATACTATCTTTAAAAGTCAATCATTTCTCTGTTTGTAAATTTTAACTAAACAAACTGTAAAGAAATACATCGTTAATCGTAATTTCTAGACGCCTTTCAAAGTAAATTGCAGATATCAGTGCCCTTCTAAAACTTTAACATGCATGTTATTAATTAGATTTAAATATGGGTAGAGGGATGGAAAATGAATGAATACACGATGAAGTAAATACAGCAAAATGTAAAATCTAGACGGTGCTCATTGCACAATTCTTCAAACTTTGCTGTAATTTGATTTTTTCACAATTAAACATTTGGAAAAATTTATGCAAAACCATGGCTATTTTCTAAGTACAGGATATATATTGAACATGTTGAAAACTGCCTGCTGTACAGCAAGCAATTTATACAGGCTGTTATAAGAGTGGGTGCTTGTGGGTAAGAGGAAGAAAATGCAAGAGAAATGTGGAGATAAAAGAATAAATAAATGAGGGGCACCTGGATGAAGCAGTCAAATAAGCATCTGACTCTTGGTTTTGGCTCAGGTCATGATCGCCCGGGTTGTGAGATTGAGCCCCAAGTTGGGAATCTGTGCTCAGTGGGGAGTCTGCTTAAAGATTCTCTCCCTCTTCCCCTCCCCCCCTCAACTAAATAAATCTTTTCAAAAAAAAGAATAAATGAAAAATAGCAAAGAGGGCGCCTGGGTGGCTCAGTTGGTTAAAGCCTCTGCCTCTGGCTCAGGTCATGATCCCAGGGTCCTGGGATCGAGGCCCACATCCGGCTCTCTGCTCGGCAGGGATCCTGCTTCCTCCTCTCTCCTCTCTCTCTGCCTGCCTCTCTGCCTACTTGTAATCTCTCCCTGTGTGTCAAATAAATAAATAAAATCTTTAAAAAAAAATAGCAAAGAAAAGTCAAAGTATATATGGCTAGTTCCCATCTTCTACAAATAACTGAGTTCCAACAATATTAAAAGCTTCAACTGAAATATATATGAATTTCCTAAGACATACCCCCCATCTCAAAGAGGGCAATTAATCTGACGAAAACTATCATCACCTTCATCTCCTCTTCCTCGCCCTTTTTAAGGTCATTAAACTTCATTAATGTACTCTTTATAATTAGCATTTTTACCTAGAACTGGAAAAAAACTTTTCAAAACATGGTTAATATTTCTTGCCAACATATGCTTAATATTTTATATGTTTATGCAAGGCTTTTGCTGAATCTTTCATACTTTTTTACCTGCATCTTCTAATTTGCTTTGACTCCAGTTTGTTTTTCATTGTTTTTCCCATGAACCTTAGCCATGTCGCTGGCCTCAGTCCTTTGTAGGAAAGCAGTGTCTAACTCCTCATGTGAAAAGATTTCAATCTAAAATGGAACCAAGGAGGGCGCCTGGGTTGGCTCAGTGGGTTAAAGCCTCTGCTTTCGGCTCAGGTCATGATCTCAGGGTCCTGGGATCGAGGCCCGCATCAGACTCTCTGCTCAGCAGGAAGCCTGCTTCCTCCTCTCCCTGTCTCTCTGCCTGCCTCTCTGCCTGCCTGTAATCTCTGTGTGTCAAATAAATAAACAAAATCTTTAAAAATAAAAAAATAAAATAAATAAAATGGAACCAAGGATAGAAAAGGAGAATCTCAAACATGTGTCCTCAGGAAAACCAACTCAAGGACTGAGAAACTAGTTTCCCATAAATGCCTAATTTACAGCCAACCAAAACATATTTCTCAACCAATGAAGAGCCACCAAGAACCTCTCCCCATCCTTGAACCAATGGACTTGCTGCTTGGACTCCTGCTAAAGTCCCCCCTTCTCTGTGCTCCTGGCCATACACACTCCTGCCCCAAACCCTCAGGACTCGCCTCTAGCATGCTACAGGTTGTACCCTGAATTGCAATTCCTTTGCTATTCACAAACACCACCTTTTTACCTCAGTTTACCTCTATATTTAGGTTGACACCCACTTTAGGAGCATTTGTCCTCATCATTTTTCACTTCAGGAATGACAAGACTTACCCTGGTGAATGGCAGATAATGAGGCAGCCTGTCATAGCAAGGACATCAGCAGGTTTGGCTTAGAGTTCCAATGCCACCTTCACTAAATAGGTGATCTTAGGCAGGTCACTTAGTCTGGACTTTGTTTTTCTTATCAAAAAACTGGACTAGTAATGCCTATTTCACAAAGCTGTGATAATAATAAATAAGATAATGAGGCTATAAATATCCTATACATATGGTTAGAAATTACCCCTGGGCTTGCTTTCATTCTCCACAAAATTTTAATTTTCTCCATGTTTTCCTGGATACTTTCTTTTATGTATATATGGAAGTCATTAAAATGGTTTCTGAGAGAAAATTTTAGAACCTCACAACTGTTGTCGGCATACAGTCTCATGCATAGCGATTCTGTCTATACGCTACACGTTAAAGTAGTTCATAATTGTTTGGTATTATATCTTTAATCTTCTCAAGTTACTTCACTGTATCAATTCTCTCTTTAGAATGAAGCATGTCCAAAAACTCTAATTCTTAACATGTGCTCCTGGAAATCAGCATTTGATTAGAACCAGAGAAAATGAGTTACAGAACACGGGACAAGATTTCATACATTCTTGATCAATAAGTCAGCTATCGATATTTTTTTTCGTTCTTTAGAACAGCAATTTCCAGTGAGGACTGCACATAATCCAGGGAATAAACCAAACAACTTATTCATGGGATAAAGAAAAGAAGAAAATATAAGAAAAGCTATTTAAATTTCTTGCCTCATTCTTTGGAATTCCAATTTTTATGTATAGCACTATTCACAGAGTATGTCTTAATCAAAAACGTTTAGAGGGGCACCTGGGTGGCTTCGGCTTCAGTCATGATCTCAGGGTCATGGGACTGAGACCCACAGCAGACTCCGCCTTCAGCTCAAAGGAGTCTGCTTAAGATCCTTTACTCCTCCCTCTCTCTCTACCCTTCCCCTGACCATTCACACACACTCTCTCTCTCTCTCTAAAATAAATAAATAAAATCTTTTTTTAAAAAAAGGTTAGAAGCTACTGTTTTGAGTCTATAATGTATTAGGAGATCCTAAGTCCTTTTTGCTCCTTGATTTATAAAATGAAGTTATCATAGTAACAATCTACATGGTCAAAAGAATTTCACATATGGAAAATAACCATTCCATTCATTCAGCAATAAGTTTTTTTGGAGACTGAATTCATGATTTTCCTGACACATAACAGTGGCCAGTAATTTCTATCAAGTTCTTCATAAAAGAATAGTAAAGACAAATCAAATTTTCTAACCCACAATTCAGAGAGATGTTTGAAACTCTGGACTGTAACACTTTGGAGTTCTTTGTAGGGAGAACACTCCTCTTGGAGATAAGCAGAATCACTTGACTAAAAGGTCCAAGGTCACTTGGAAGTAGAGCTGCACCTTCAGCACCCATCTTCTCATTCCCAAATCTACTGTTTCAATTTATGTTACAACTGCATCTTTCTGGGTATCTGAAAACCCCTATAGCATGGGGGAAATGTGGCATAAAGTTAATGTGGTTTGGGGAACAAGGGTGAGACTAGAAGGGCTCCAGAAGCTAGAGGTTTTTTTAAAGATTTTATTTATTTATTTGACAGAGAAAGAGTACGAGTGGGGTGAGGGGCAGAGAGAGAAGTGGACTCCCCACTTAGCAGAAAGCCCAATGTGGCACTCGATCCCGGGACTCTGGGGTCATGACCTGAGCTGAAGGCAGACACTTAACCAGCTGAGCCACCGAGGCACCTTTTTTTTTTTAAGGTTTTACTTATTTATGAGAGAGAGAGAGAGTAAGCGAGATAGAGAGCGAGCAAGCATGGGCGGGGGAAGAGGAGAGGGAGAGGGAGAACCAGACTCCCCCACTGAGCATGGAGCCCAACATGGTGCTTGATCTGGGACTCGGGGATCATGACCTGAGCCCAAGACAGATGCTTAACCAACTGAGCCACCCAGGCACCCCAAATTAGACACCGTTTAACACGAAAGCAACAGAGCCTGCAGCTTCCCTACCCACCAGCTGCAAAACAGGGAATCCCTATTCAAATTCTGCTTAAGATTAATCCAAGCAAAGAATTTAAGAAAGATGCTAAGGGAAAGGAGAGAGCCATTAACCATATGCAGCTATGGAAGGCATATCACTGCATGCCCTGAAATAGGAAGGAAAATAGCGATGAAAATTGTTCAGTTTGGCATTCTTGGAGAACTGTGTATACAATTCAAAAGGAAAATAAATCTTCCTGTTCCAAAATCATCATCTACTGGAAAGAAAATCAGAGTCTGTTGCTTCTTTCTAGACAAGCTCTGTCACTAAGTCTTCTCTGTGGGAAGTTATTCTAAGAACTACTGAAGGAATACTAAGAGCTAATACGTTCCTCGGAATCACATAATTCTATAATATGCAGGTGGAATTTTTATTTTAATAGCTATGTAGAAAGTATTTAATCCTTTCAAATTTTTCCCTAGCCATTTTTGCAGCTCCTAGTTTGTGCCTCAGAAAAATGAAAAAATGTAACTGGTAAAAACTGACAGTGGAAAAAGAAAAACTTTCTACATCCTCCTCCCTCTGCCTTTTTATTGCTCATGTGAATTGGCCTGAAGGGTTTAATGGCCAAAGAATTCATTAGAAATGTCTGTTATGGAAGAAACATTGCTGCTATTCCTGTGGTTAGTGATTTCTCTTCTAACACAATTCTAAAAAGCTAAATTATCACCAAGTAGTAAAATGTTCTCTCAGTAGATCCTTCATTTGTCATATAAATTAACTGCAATTTCAGAGAGAGTTTGGGGGTATTTTTCCATTATGTTAAGTAGGTAAATGATCCAAGGAGCTCCTAATATTTCTAAAAGTCCTGGCAAGCAATTCCTTCCAAACTTGAGACCACACACTAAGACGGATATTGAGATTTCTTGCTTTCAAGACTAAGACACATGATAAATAAGCCAAGCAAAATAAGATGAAATGACCCCAAAGTTATTTAACACTCCCTAGACAGTGACCTGGCATTTCTTATGAGAAGGAAACCACTTCAGAATGACAACTATGGGGAAAAGCGTATGTAGTCCAAGGGGTCAATAAGCATAAAGAGAACGTCAACGAACATAGTGACAAAGGAGACCGACCAAATTAGAGCTTTAGTGTCACGAGATCCAGCATCTTCAGAATCAATATGACTGGCACAAATTAGGCACTTGATAATAATCGAATACATAGGATGAAAAGTTTAGCCATTCTCCAAAGTTATCCAAGGGTAATTTTTCTCTAGAAATTTAATTTTCAATCCTTAGCCTTAAGGGCTAGAAAAAACCTGGTCATATTCCTAAAGAGCATGAATAACAAAGTCCAGGCCTCTGACATAGACCGTAGTTGGCAAGGCCTAGTGAGCAAAACATCAACTTCCATTGCTTTGAATGACCCTCCGTATAGAAAAATATGCATCTAAAATTTAAATACATTTCAGTGACATTAAAATATCCCAGATATAAGAAGTGCTGTATAGGGCGCCTGGGTGGCTCAGTGGGTTAATGCCTCTGCTTTCGGCTCAGGTCATGATCTCAGGGTCCTGGGATCGAGGCCCGCATCGGGCTCCCTGCTCAGCGGGGAGCCTGCTTCCCCCTCTCTCTCTCTCTGCCTGCCTCTCTGCCTCCTTGTGATCTCTCTCCCTCTATGAAATAAATAAAAAAAATCTTTTAAAAAAAAAAAAGAAGTGCTGTATAGAAGCACCTCAAAAATACTATTTTCCGACTCCCTAGTTACCCAAAGAGGCAAACCTGAAGACATACATATAAAGTAACAAAAATACACACTTTCTGGGTCTAGTCACCAGCAAATAAAGCAGAGAACTAGACGGTTGAAGGCCCATAACATTTTTTGTTATTAGTCAGAATTAAATCCCACAGGATTTTGTGTTTTCTTTTTCTTTTTTAAAACGAGCTTCCATCCCTTTTCCAAAGTGTGTTACTTGGTCTCATGTGTGCTACTAAAATCTATTATTGTTCTTTTAGATGACAAAGTATTATCTCCTCCCTCCTTGATGTCTAGCACGGTCCATTCAAGTCATCATGAAAATGGACTACACCAGAAAAGACAGAACCCCAAACTAACGCCATTCTAAGAGGAAAGCGAATGGGAGCAGTAAAGCAAGGATAAAACTTCGCATTTGAATGGCAGCGGGGACTGCTGTTATTCATAACGAGGGATATCCAACATCATCTACTGGATTTTAAGACCTAGTTTAAGACCAGCCACTGAAAACTGCATACTAACAGCTCTTAAATTATCTCTAGCCTAACCCTTTACCTGGACACCTGATTATCTTGCCCTGTCCCAGACCACCACACTTGACCCCATTTCTGTCTTCCTGAGTAACCAATTAGTTTGACAATTTCTGACACTGTTTCTAAGACAGTAATTAATTTAGCCCTAGAAACTTGAAAAAAAGAACTCAATGAGGATAGAATTATTAGGAAACCCTTTTATGGTTCTGAGGTCTTTACATACATTAATTCATTTAATCCTCATAGCCCTATTAGGTAGATGCTGCCATTCACGTTTTGCAGACCATGGAATTAAGAAAGAGAGAGGTCAAGCAGCTGGCTTAAGAACACACAGCCAACAATCATTGGAGCTGGAATCTGAACAGAGGAAATCTGGTTCCAGAACACATTAACTCCTGTCCTAAAAAATAAGCAAGCAAGCAAGCAAACAAAAATACAAGATGCTAAGTAGTCTCTTAACCCCTTACATACTTGACACTGATTATTTTGGGAATTTTTCAATCCCTTTCCATTCGTTCTCCACTTGAAGAAGGTGCACAAAAGAGGAGATGAGCAGAATGAAGCCTTCCAATGGAAACAGTAAATAAAACTGGGCTGAGTGAATGACTGAATGAAATCTTGGGGCCCTCCACTTTCTCACAGCCCACTGTTAACATGCCATTATCCTCAGCTAACAGGCCTAATGCTTCCCTATCATGCAACTTTGCTCTGCACGCAGGTTTTCTACTGACTTCTTTCTACCTGTAGCACTCGCTGTAATGAACCTAGAGATAACCTGGCCTCTGTCTTTCCTCGAGTGCTTTCTTCTCTGGTCCATCTGCTCTTTTGAGGCTGCATTCCCTGCAGATTCTCTAATGAAGCCACACTGGCTTCTGCTTTTTATAGTTTTGGTGAAATATCTTAGGCATATAAAAATGTAGCAGAGATCATTCAGCTACAGAAGTAAAAAATGAAAATGACTGCTGAAACTGAAGCACCATGAGCCCTGCTTGATGTTTTTTCCTTCTCTTCCCTGAGTTAACCGCTTTCCTGAATTTGGGGTACATTTTCTGAGTAGGCTCCACACCCAACATGGGGCTCGAACTCACAACCCTGAGATCAAGAGTCGCATGCTCCACCAAATGAGCCAGCCAGGCGCCCCTTGGGATACAGTTTATAACTTCAATATGAATCTAGAAACAATAGCTAGTTCCATAAGAGTTTTTTCCTTGTTCTAGCTGATGTTAAACTTTATAGAAATGACATCCCATTGGACATATACTTTTCCCTTAGCCTTATAGGTTATTTTAATAATAGTAATGACAACAAAAGTAAACAACTTTGTGCCCCCTACACAGCTTAAGGAAAAGACATTACCATTACCACAGGCGCCCCCTTGATTCCATCCTCCTCCTCAACTCCCAGAGGTAATTCCTATCTTAACTTTTGTATTATTCTTCTACTTGTGTTATAGTTCCTACCACTCATACATGTACCCCTAAGACAAGTACTCCATTTTGCCTGTTTATTATCTTACATAATGTCTGTATATATCTTTCTGTGACTTGCTTCCTCCACGCAATAGTCTGGAAATTCTTCCACGCTGGCTCACAAAGCAATACCTCCTTCATTTGCACCAGTCTACACTGCAGACTACACTGTGTGGCGATGGTACACTGATGGGAGTTCATTTTGTTGTTGTTTTAACCCTTTTTATATCATGTTGACTATACCTGAGATACACATATGAAAGGATCTTTCTATTATTTTCTGTGACTCAAGTTTTCTGGGAAGTAATTTCAGTTACTTTGTGCTTTCTCAAAGTAGATTTGAACTCAGTCAATTCAGGATTTTTATCTCTGACTTCTGTATCGAAAGGGTAAAATGTAGTCCATGTGGCATCATGAGGAGTCATAATTTTGTATGCCAAGAAGGCTCCTGGTCCAGTCATACTCTGTCTTCCACTGGCATCCTCTGGGACGGAGCTCATCTCGGTTTTGTTATTTTTGTCACTGTTTTGGCTTTGACAATGTTCTCTCGTGGTATCCTCTGAGGGATGTCATAGATGCCTCCTTGGGCGGGGCCGACAGCTCTCAGATGCCCTCCAGCACCACTCTGTGGCCATGAACAACAGAAATGCTGCCTTAGGCCCTCTCTTCCTAGATTCACATTGGCCGAGAAACTTTTCCTCAAGTTTTTGTCTCCCCTGACTTATCAGGAAGAGAGGTTTGGAATTTCTTTGGATGCATGGGGCATTGGGCACACAAACAACAGAATTACGAACAAAGTCTTAAGGTGCAGGGAAATTTCAGTCTATCTTGATGGTCTGAGTGCATTAACTTAATTCTTCTGGTTACCTGGACAGGAAAGGAAAAACTGTTCCCTCTTGTGGAATAAACTAGTGAGATCATCCAAAGGCTCAGTCTCAGTCCCATAAACATACACTGCCAACATGGTAGCTGCTAGCCACATATGGAGATTAAATTTAAATTATGAATAATTAAAATTAAACGGAATTTAAAATTCAGTTCCTCAGTTACACTAGCCATATTTCGAGTACTCAAGTAGGCTAGTGGCTACCTATTGAACAACTCAGACATAGAACATTTCCATCATCACAGAAAATTCTACTGGACAGCACAGTCTAGAGGATGTTCACATAAGAGAGAGCCAAGAGGATACTCTAAATAAAAGCATTAGATCCCCAAAGAGCAGAATTGTTGATTTTGGTATTAGGTATCCAGATTCATAAACTAGAATAACCTCATTTGCCCTCAGCATCCAGGACAACTAAAAGCCTGAAGGGCTCATACCAGGGATAATGGGCAGTTTTTAAGAGACGCCAGGGAACACTCCTTCCCTTGAACTAGAGGGAGAATCTTGGGCAGGCGCTATTGTCAGAGCTCATCATAGGTTGACCTGGGCTATGATGGAATGAGACCATCATAGCCTTTCACCCTGGCTGTTCCTCACACAGCTGACACCTGTTACAAAATGAAGGGAGGAAAAATCTCCCCTGGGAAATGTGTATTCTTTAATAATAAAATATAGGCCCATTTCACCAAGTCTAAATAATATAAAATGAAAACTTTCATGTTTTCAATGTTTATATTCCTTTTATTTGCCATTCTCCACATTTTGCTATTTAACTAGTCACTGTATATTCATTGGTATAGTTCAGTTGAAAATCTACACCCCCCTTCCTCTATGCTCCTTTCTAAACAACTTTATAAAAAGAACTTTGTATAGTTGTGGTTATTTAGTTCAGTCCCATTATTTTCTTCTCTTTTGTTGTACCAAGCTTGAACCCGTGAGCCCTCAGAGGCCATTCCTCTCCTGTTCCCGGGCCTGCTCTGTACAGCAAGAGGGCTGAGCCCACAGGCTGCATTTCCAAGGCTACCTTTCCAAGGTTCCCCTGTAGCTGGAAGATCTGCAACCAGCCAGGGTTGGTACAGGAGTCTGGGGACCTGGAGGAAAAGAGAATCCAGGGTATTTCTCCCCTCCTTGTCCATCTTCAGCAGCATCTCCAACAAGGGCTCATCTTCTCCCTCCATTGTGCCAGCTTAGACCAGCCAGGCTATCATGGCTGCATTTTTCCATAGCATGTCTGGTCTCCAGGCTCCAATAACACTAATGCTTCCCTCTGTCACCCTGGCCCACAAGTGACATTAGCTTGCTACTATTGCGAATATCAGGATTGGCTCACCACCTCCTGTTTGACGTCTTGGTAATTCCATTACCTGTGTAACCAATTCCTGCATTCAACTTCTCTAACTGCTCAGAGAGGTTTCTGTCTTCCTGCTAGAGTCTGACCCATCTCTTCAAAATCTGTTCAAGCTCACATGGGAAAGCTGGCAGGTATCCGCCCCACTTACTACAAAGTGCTCCCATCCCTCCCAGGAGTGTATCAGTCTATGGAAGCCAAGTTCACAAAATTAAATCTGTCCCCTAAATTGCATGCACATATGGTTGCATGTGCTGTATCCTGTTTTGTTTTTTGATGTAGTCTTCAAAAGCAAGGCTTATAAAAACCTACCCCTAGCAGGCCACCATGTTTTAATGATTCCGGCTGTGCTCCACAGACTCCCTGGGTGGGGGTCACTGTGACAGACTACTCCAATCCTGCCCTCCGACTACCAGGCCTGGTGCCCTGCACAGGGCTGATCATCTCACCCAGAGGGATGCATTTTTCTGACTGGTCTTGGTAGAAGAGTAGAGAGGCACCTTTTGCAAGGTATCTGTCAACAGGAGTTTTCTTTCTAATTTGCACACAGTAATTTGTGCTAGAGTTGGCCCTCTACCTGTGTATCCATGTTCCTATTCAGATATACATAGTACTCTGGAGCTGAGGTTATCTAATTGTGTAAGCCTGTAATGAGGAGCACAAGGGGTCCAGCGATCTTACACTAGGAGGGTCCCTCAATCCTCTAAGTCTGTAGCAATTTTTACCTTCCAGATCACAATGCATTACAATTATGGGTCCATCTGCCATGCCCATAGGTTGTTAGCTCCCCAAGGGCAAGGACTTTCAGCTCTGTATCTGCAAAGCTTAACAACATGTCTTGCACACAGCAGTGCTCAATATGTGCTTTCCAAATGAAGACTGAATTCTATTTTACAGTTTATAAAACACTTTCACGTGTTATCATCTTTAATGCTCCCAGAAATACCGTGAGGTAGTCTCAGTGATTTTGTGGATAAGGAAATCAGGACAGAGAAGGCAAGGCCACACTCACTGTTAGTAATGCAGAAAGTACTTAAACTTGGGTCTACGTGTATCTAGACCCATGTTCTATCACACCTATCCAAGGACAACTCCTGGTCTTCCTTTATACTAAGGACTTTGAAAAAATTAGGGAAAAGTGCCCCCTCTGGGTGGATGAATTACAACAACTTCTTTCCTCTGAGTTGACCAGGTCAGGTGATTCTGTGTGAAGCACATCCCCTCCAACCATACATGGACATACGTACAATGCAATTTGTCATAAGCCATCTAGGAAAATGAAGTTCAGGGATTCCTTTTAGATTTTTCCTATAAATTACACAGGGCTTTTTATTAACTCTACTACATATTTATACTGTAAAAATGCTTTTCTTGGCTCTGTTTTTAACTTTTTAATAACATAACTTAAATTCAAAGCATTACTGAGGAAGCTTCTGATGGCAGCGGTATTTCTACCCATATCCCAATAAAATAGTGATTTTATGTTAACTACTTTCTTATCCTTCCTATCACCATCATCTTCAAATGCTTATAGCACTGTGCAAGACAACTTTGAAGAGACTTACAGCCTCCTTCCCCTAAGTCTTCCATGCCTCTCACTTGAAAAGGTAGATTTCCCTGCTTTCCCTCTGTTTTTTTTTTAACAAGTTGATCCAGAGCTCTAACAGAGATGTGAGTACATGGACTTTTATCAGCTGTCAATTTTCCATTATTTTTCTTATGATATCTTTAATTCTCCTATTTTCAAACAGAGACTATACCAGACTAACCACTTAGAAAGCAAACCTTATCCATAAACCACACACTATGCCACACCAGGCCTGCACTTCCCTTGTTCCAGGATCATTTAGCAGATGTCAGAAAACCTCTTTTCAGACTCATGAAAATGATGGTGGCTCTCTTGATATTAAACCGACCAAAAAAAAAAAAAAACCGACTCTGAAAAATTTTTTTATAGCTTTCTTTGGTCTTCCCCTGAACTTCAAAAAAGAACCACATCATTCCCTGCTTTTTTTCCTCTCCTTTACAATATCAATTGGGGTTCCTTTCCTTACATCTTTTTAGGGAACTGTTAGAGACACTTCTGGGATTTATAAAATAATTTCCTTCACATTAATGCAAAAATTCTGTTACTTCCCATCTCAACAGAAACAAAAGTTATGACTCTAATTTTATTTTTCTCTCTTTTCTTTCTAATCTTTACCTCATGTTCCTTTTATCTTACCTTTTCAATTTCTAACCCTCAAAATCAATCTTTTTCCTCTGTTTCTCCATACCACCCTGTAACCCTTGCACAAAACAGGAATTCAGTAATTTCAAACAGGGTCATGAGCACGCACAGCTCTCTCTTCTGTCTACCTTCTGTCACTGACACTTGGTGAACACTGCCCTCCCCCTCCCAGTTTAGAATGGTCTTTAGAAATTACACATTACTAACACCTTTTCCACTAAATGATATAAGCTGGACATTGATCTGGTCAGATTCATTTTTTTGCAGTTTGAGATATAATTGACATATATCACTGTATGAGTTTCAGCTGTATGGCATAAAAGTTTGACTTATACATATCGTAAAATGATTACCACAATAAGTTTCATTAACATCATCTCACACAGATATGATAAAAAGAAATGGGAGGGAAAAAAGGACAAAAAAATTTTCTCCTTGCAATAAGAACTCTTAAGACTTACTCTCTCTCCATATATATATCACACAGCAGTGATAAATAGACTCATCACGCTGCACTTTACCATCCTTGTACCTACTTAAGATTTGTGTTTGT
Source organism: Ailurus styani (assembly GCA_002007465.1). Classification (NCBI taxonomy): domain Eukaryota; kingdom Metazoa; phylum Chordata; class Mammalia; order Carnivora; family Ailuridae; genus Ailurus; species Ailurus styani. The sequence continues at coordinate 1,397,295 of LNAC01000067.1, read as the reverse complement.
TTTTTTTATATCGCTATGGTCATCAACAGATGAATGGGTAAAGAAAGGTAAGATAGTAGTTGGGGACCAATTTGGGAGTAATTGCACTGGTCCACAGAAAATATCATCAGGGCTGATTAATGCAGGAACAGAAGCAACACAGAGAACATGGAGTCGAGAGATCCTTCACGGCAGAACTGACCAGACCTGTCTGGGATGTGGTAGTTGAGGGAAGACACAGAGAATGACTTGTGAGTTGGTCTTCAGTAGCTGAGCAATGTTTTCCTTTATGAGGAAAGATGACAGGAGGAAGGGCAAGTTTTGGGGTTTTTTTAAGATTTTATTTATTTATTTATTTGAGGGAGAGGGAGAGGAGCAAAGAGAGGGTGGGAGAAGCAGGCTCTCCACTGAGCAGAGAGCCTGATGTGGGACTCGATCCCAGGACCTTGGGATCATGAGCTGAGCTGAAGGCGGACACTTAACTGACTGAGCCACCCAGGTGCCCCAGAAGGGCAAGTTTTGATGAAAACATGATTCATTCAGTCTTGGTAAATATTCTTCATCTGAAAAACAATGCTTCTGTTTCCATTTGATTCGAAGTTGACATGTAGCATTTTTTAGATACAGTGAGTACGGGGAAACGAATTCATGCTTAGCAGTTGATTTTCTGTGTTTGCTTTTGCTATCCCAGAGACACCCAAAAGGGGATGACTGATAAACAGAAATGAAAGCCTGGAACTCTCAAGAAAGATTTTGGGCTAGAAGGATATTTTTTGAAAATATTTTATTTATACAAAACATTTTTTAAAATTATATATACCCTTTGGGCTATTACATTGTGCTATATATTTTATATTTTATTTTATTTTATTGTGCTATATATTTTTTAGCTATTATCCTTCAACTTTAAATCCAATTCTGTACTGTGTTTTGTGAGACTGGGACAAAGATTCTGCAAAATACGTTTCCCAGACTCCTTTGCCAGTTGGCTTCCTGTTAAGTCTTGCACTAGAGAGAGACTGGAAGGCAGATCAAGCAGACAAGCAACTTTCTCCTTCCCTTTGGTCGGTGTTCCTGTCAGGGCACTTAGTCCCAGCTGCAACACCCACTTCCCACCAGAAGTCCTGCTGGCACCCATCACCAACCTCTCTCAAGCCATCGGAGTTACTAGCTGCAACCTGGTCATAATGATTCCTCAGAGGCCTGAGCCCCAGCTTTGCAGATCCCCTACTCTGAGTTCTAGCTTTCAACCACCCCAACCTCATCCCTGCCTTTTCCCCAAGATCAGGATTGGTAGCAGCTTCTTTGGTAATCATCTCCCTGTTAGTTCAGTGCCCCCCCCTTTTTTTCTATTCTCCAACACCTGTGGAAACAATTCCCTATATTAAATTCTCTCTGTTAAAATCTTTAGTATAGTTTCTATTTTCTGACTCACAGTGACTAACATACTTTGGGTATATAAAAATCATAATAAACTTTCCTCCCTTCCAGGAGCTCACAAACCAGTTAGGAGATGAAAACAACCAATAAATGTAGTGGTTTCTTTTCAAGATAGGGGACAGTCCATCTTTCTTTCCTCTTCATCCCAAAGTTAGGAGGTAAAAGACTTATAAGTGATGAAGTAGAGCAGAGAAAACCACAGCCTGGAATACACATAGAAAGGGCTGTGGATAAGGATGGATATAATCTATGGAGCAGAGCCCCAGAAAGGATAGAAACTAGAAACACTGATTACCATGGAGGGCAAAACTGAGGAACCAGGCTGAACTGAATGTGCATATAGACCTACTTCCTCTCCATGCTCAGCAGTCAGTCAAGCCCCAGCCCCCACCTCCAGGAATATAAAAATGATTTAACTCCAGTGACATTAGATTAACCACCTGGGGTGAACCAGAATAGCTAGTAGCAATGTTGTTGCTCCACAACAAATTCTTCCAGAACTTAGGGATCCCAGTTTAACAACAACGTCCCTAAGATGAAGCCTGTTGGTAAAGAGACCTCACTCACATCCACTGAAATCAAATTTTTTATTGCATAAATCTTCATTAAAAAAAAAATAGAGGGAGCCTGGGTGGCTCAGTGGGTTAAGCCTCTGCCTTCAGCTCAGGTCATGATCTCAGGGTCCTGGGATCGAGGCCCGCATCGGGCTCTCTGCTCAGCAGGGAGCCTGCTTCCTCCTCTCTCTCTGCCTGCCTCTCTGTCTCTTGTGGTCTCTGTCTCTTGTGATCTCTGTCTCTTGAGATCTTGTGATCTCTCTCTCTGTCAAATAAATAAATAAAAAATCTTAAAAAAAATAGAAAAGTCACATGTTCAGAATCAAAAATCAAATAATATACAAAAAGAGTACAGTTTAAATACTCTCACTTTTCTCCACCCACCCCAATCTCACCTACTCCCATCCCAAAAATAACCTCTCTGATTAGTTTCTTGGATATCCTTCCAGAGTTTTCACATAAACACAAAAAATATGTATTTGTATAATCCATTTCTCATTAAAATTAGCATACAATGCATACTAGTTGGGTTTTTTTTTTCAGTATTAGCTATTCCAATAAGTATGTACTGAAATTTCATTCTGGTATTAAGTTTCACTTCTCTCATGTCTAGTGATGTTGAACATCCTACTTTTGGCCATTTGTATCAATCTCTTATGGCTGCTGTTGTGCATTACCACAAACTCGGTAACATAAGACAGGAGAATTTTATTCTCTCTTGGTTCTGGAGGCCAGAAGTCCAACACCAGTAATAACCGAGCCAAAATTCAGGTTCATCAGGGCTGTGCTCCCTTGGGAGGCTCTGGCAGGGAATCCTTGCCTTGCCTTATTCAGCTTCTGCCGCTGTATTCCTAACATTCCTCCGCTCCTGGCCCTTCCGCATCTTCAGAGCATGTGGACAGGATCTCCTGTTTCCTTCTGCTTCCATCACATGTGAACAAAGCAGAACGCCACGACATTTTATGACATACCCTTAGAAGTCACATAATATCACTTCTACAGGGGTGCCTGGGTGACGCAGTCATTAAGCGTCTGCCTTTGGCTCAGGTCATGATCCCAGGGTCCTGGGATCGAGCCCCGCATCGGGGGTCCCTGCTCAGCGGGAGGCCTGCTTCTCCCTGTCCCATTCCCCCTACTTGTGTTCCCTCTCTAGCTCTGTTTCTCTCTGTCAAATAAATAAAATCTAAAATATATATATGTGTGTGTATATATATATATATATATGATCACTTCTACAATATTCTGCTGGTCAAGGCCATCAGAAAGGCCCTCCCCAAAGAAGACATACAGGTGACCAGCAGGTACACGAAAAGGTGCCCACCATCACCAGTCATCAGGGAAATGCAAGTCAAAACCACAAAGAGATATCAACTCACACCTGCTAGAATGACTATGAAAAAGACAAGAGATAACAAGTCCTCAAGGATGTGGAGAAGAGGGAACACTTGTACACTGCTGGTGGGAATGTAAATTGGTACGGCCACCATGGACAACAGTATGGAATTTCCTCAAAAAACCGGAAAGAGAACTACTATATAGTAGCAATATCACTTCTGGGTATAGATCCAAAAGAAATGAAATGAGAATCTTGAAGAGATATCTGCACTCCCATGTTTATTGCTGCATTATTCACGAAAGTCAAGCCATGGAAACAACCTAAATGTGTTAAGAGATGAATGGAGAAGAGACTTTACACACACACACACACACACACGCACGCACGCACAGGAATTTATTCAGCCATGAGAATGAAATCTTGCCATTTGCAACAACATGGATGGACTTTGAAGGCATTATGCTAAGTGAAGTAAGTAAGACAGAGAAAAACAAAATACAGTATGTTCTCAATTATATGTGTAATCTAAAAAAATTTAACTCGCAGAAACCAAATGTAGAACAACGGTTGCCAGGGAACCAGGAGTGGAGAAATGGGGAGATGCTGGTCAAAGGTAACAAACTTTCAGTTATAAGATGAATATGTTTTGTGGATCTAACATACAGCATGGTGACTAATTAGTTAATACTGTAGTATATACTAGAAAGTTGTTAAGAGAACAGATTTTAAGTGTTCTCACTACAAAAAAAAGGTAATTATGTGAGATGAGGGAGGTGGTAGCTAATTCTATTGTGGTAATCATTTTGCAATATCTATGTATATCAAATCACCACATTGTACACCTTAAACTTATCCAGTGTTGTATGTTTAGCACAGTAAAACCAAAAAAGAGAAAAAAGTCTTACATACATGCTAAGACCTAGCAATTCATTCCTGGACACATAACCAAAAGAAATGCATACATATGGCCCAAAAAACATGCCAAAGAATGCTCATTGCTGTATTATTTGTAATAACCCAGAGCTGGAAACAATCCAGCTATTCTTTAACAGTAGAAAAGGTGCATGTATGTATCATGATAAACGGAGCCGATCAAACACAGAAGTAAAAACAAATGCAACTATATGCATTCCCATGGGTGAAATCTCACAAACATACACACTGTACAACTGCATTTCTGTGAAGTTCAAAAACAGGGAATTCTAAATGATAGTGTTAAGAGTATTTTATTGTTTCCCATGTGTAAGGTGCCATGACTATAAGACTGAATAAACTATGGTGTTAGAAATTAGGATAGTGTTTACCTTTGTGGGGGGAAAGTGGGTACTGACTACAGGGAGCTCTGGGGAGGCTTCCGGGTTGCTGATAATGTTATTTTTTGATCTGAATTGTGGCTACAAAGATGTAGTTGCTCTGGGGTGATTTACTGAGTTTATTATTTTTTTTAAATATTTTATTTATTTATTTATTTGATAAAGACACAGCAAGAAAGGGAACACAAGCAGGGGGAGTGGGAGAGGGAGAAGCAGGCTTCCCACCGAGCAGGGAGCCCGATGCAGAACTCGATCCCAGGACCCTGGGATCACGACCTGAACCGAAGGTAGCCGCTTAATGACTGAGCCAGGCAGGCACCCTGAGTTTATTATTTTTTACATACAGATCAAAAGTAAAACATTTATTTAGCACCTAATATGTACATATAAGATTGTGGGGCATTGTATTCTCTCTTCTTTCACCTATGTTGTTGGCATCACCCCACTGGAAGGAGCCCATTCTTACTAACTGGCTGCAGGGACAGGACTGCCAATGAGTGCAGTCAGGCTCTGCAGGTCCATTCTGAGAGGCAAGTAGAGCCCAGTCAGACTTAGGCCAAAGGTTCAATCACTTTGACTGACAGAAGTCACATTAGTACCTCCCAGTTCATGACAACTCTTCTGTGCCACATTTAAATTTCCAGAGATAAATGCACTGCTCAGGGCCAGGATACCCCTGCTCCAAAGCTTGAATGACTCTTGTTGACTCAGATATCTTACTGCCACCTGGAAGGGGACAGGAAGAACTTGCTGCAACCCCACGACGCTTGGGTGGGTGGGAGGCAGAGCCAAGTCTGAACTTGTAGAGAACAGTGTTCTGGTTACACACCCTATGTTACTCATTTTCTCAGCTATAAAGCTGTAAGAGTGGTAACACAACTTATTAGTACTTGAAAAGGACTTATTTGCATAATTAAATTTTAAGAATACCAGTGTGTATGACAGTCTTGCCTATACCCAGATGGAAATTTCAGTTATAAATAAACGTAAATACATGTTTTATGTAATTTTTTTTACATTTTAAATGTAAAAACATTTTGATTTGGAGGGAAAAAGCCCTTCAAACTTCAAGGAGAGGAGACAGAAACTCTACCTCCTGATAGAAGAATGGCAAGTTTCTAGAAAGTTACGTAACTTGAGGAAATGCTAAGGAAAACGTGCCAGGCACAGAAAGACAACAACTACATAATTCCACTTAAACGAAGTACCTAAGATAGTCAAATCTGTGGAATCAAAGACTGGAATGGTGTCTTTGCTAGGGCGTAAGGGGAGGAGGACATGAGGAGTTGCTAATCAAAGGGCATATAGTTTCAGTCAAGCAAGATGAATAAGCTCCAGAGATCTGTACCCACAGATCAACAATAGTATACTGTACACTTGAAAATGTAAGAGGGTAAACTTCAGGTTAAGTGTTCTTTTCATAATAAAATAAATTTTTTAAAAGAAAGTATGTGAGACAGGAGACACTCTCTTGATCATCTTTAGAAATATAATCTACTGCAGGGACTGTAGTATATTAGTTGGAGATATTAAGATAACCACCAAAAGAACAAAATATAGAATGGATTTAAAAGAATTAAAAGAGATTAACCCTGGAGGATGGAACTGGGGCTGATCAACAGTAGGATGGGGACCATGATTTTTACCTTACATCTTCTGTAACATTTTTTAAACAAATGCATATTATTAGTTTGATAAATTCTTTTAACATTATAGAGGGGCATCCTGCTGGCTCAGCTGGTAGAGCATGCAACTCGATCTCGGGGGCTGTGAGCTCGAGCCCCATGTTGGGTGTAGAAATCACTTTAAAAAATAAAAAATCTTTTTAAAAAATTGTGTTTAAAAAAATATGTATGTAGTTAAAATATGAGCTGTTCTCTAACCTTTACAAGCTGCCCCTTCTGGTCTCACATCAGCCAGGACTTAGAACACAGCTTCTTCACTGGTTGCCTTAAAAAAAAAAAATTCAAATTTTAAAAAATGTTTTAAAAATCACTCCAAATTTGGTGATTATTTGAAATCTTTATGGAGATTTTTAGGTCCATGGAAAAGGATCATATCACAAAAAATCAATTGTTACCCTGAAGTTTTCCGAAATATGGTTTTTTTAAAAATGTATCAAACTATTACACAAATTTGATTTTTAAAATTCAAACACTACAGGCTTATGGTAAAAAGCAACTGCCTCACCCCACCTGCTCTCCATTCCCAGTCCATTCTGGAGGGCCAACATCTTTTCATTCTTTTCAACTAATTCTGTATTTAGTTCTTCTGGTGAATTTTACTTGAAAAATCCTCCACTTGAAATTTCTGTCCTCCTTCCAAGTCTCCTCTGTCTTCTCAGTCTTAACCTGTCCCCCTTCCCCAAGAGGAACCCATGCAGAGACTTGTCTGGGTCTCAGTCCTGGGGGCTCAGTTGTGGCTCCTAACCAAGCTTACCAAAGCTACCCCTCTTCAAAGGTTTGGATCTCCTCACAAGGAATTTGTTACCTGTTGCTCATAAAGGAAAGTTTCTCCTTATTTTATACTAATTAGTAAAATATACACTATAATCAATCATGGAATTACATTCAATGCTCAGAAAAAAAAATTCCAAGAAGAATGGTTAACTGAGGAATTCAAGAAAACACCTTCCAGAAGGGAAAAATAGTTTGGTAAGCAGGGAAGGCTTTTCAGATAGATGGAAAGGACTGGAAATGGTAAAAATCACACAGTGTCTTAAGGGAACCTGTATTTTTGCGGTATAAAGTTCAAGAGGAGAAAATGTGAGAAATGAGCTTTAAAAAGTTAATAAGAGTCAGATGGTCCTTATATGTGAGGCTAAGGAGCTGGACTTGAGCCCACAGTCCAGGAGTTGAAAATTTAAATGTCTATAAATGCCAAACAGATCATGTAAATGAGCAAAATGAAATCACGTAAATGAGAAAAAAGACAGGAAGTGTACAATCCTGTGAGAAACTAGGGCAGCTGTGCCCTTCCAAATGGAGCCGTTTAATTATTTTTACTCAAAATATAAGGCCAGTGTTGCCAGCGCTTCCAATGTTCTAATAATAGCAGAATATCCAGATTTTTCTGTCAAATAGTCCAATTTTTAAATGTTGGCAACTATTACATGTTTTTTTTTCAGGCTCACAGTCTGTGGTCAAAAAAATTTTATATATATATACACTCATACACACACATACACACACACAGACACACATGCGCATGCATATATATATATATATACTTGAAAGCCAGTTTAAACCAACAGACCACAAGTTTCTACCTCTTTTATTTTTTTTTAAAGATTTTTTATTTATTTATTTATTTCACAGAGGGAGAGAGATCACAAGGAGGCAGAGAGGCAGGCAGAGAGAGAAGGGGAAGCAGGCTCCCTGCTGAGCAGAGAGCCCGATGCGGGCCTCGATCCCAGGAGCCTGAGATCATGACCTGAGCCGAAAGCAGAGGCTTTAACCCACTGAGCCACCCAGGCGCCCAAGTTTCTACCTCTTTTAGAAGCAAGAGAAAACCATCACTGTAAAACTTTAAGACAGGGTGGAGCCAGGGTCAGATCCACAGGTTTAAAGATGACCCTGGTGGCAGAACAGACTGATTGGGAGAGTGAGAAGTTGAAACTGAACATACAGAGACAAGTTTGAAGGCTCTTGTGATTGATAACTGATAGATGTGCTGAGACTTTAAAGCACCATGTTTACCTAATCACTGTTATTGTTCAATACAAGCAGGGGAATAGTCCTGAGCGTTTTTATGAGAATTAGACCCCAAATGATCACTGAGAACTTTATTTCTATAAATCCTGGGTATTACACTTGTAGAGTCAGAATGGATTTATCTCTTCATTACTTTCCAGGACTTCCTTTAATTTTTTTTCCTCCTAAAGGTACTTGCCAATAGTAATAAAAGAAAAGATTGTACATCTGGCTTTAGAAAGACAGCTTGTTGAACCTCTACCCTCTGCTTCTGTATTATATCAATCGCAGAAGCAAACAGAGATATTTTCTGCAAACGGTTCCCATGTGCCCACATCTCTGAATGTAAAATAAACAGTGCAGGCCATGAAAACAGAGAGTTTTAAACAGAGCATTCCAGCTGGGAAAACTGTCTAAACATCATCTTTATTTTTACAGTCATTTGAAGATGTCCTTAATCTATTAACTTTTAAAAAGGAGAAAATGGAGAACAGAGAGGGGTAGCAGAAAAGGAGAGAAAGAGGTTATTCATCTGTTTTTCGGTGACAATATTTCCATTTCTTTATGCTTAGATGTCAATATATATTTCCAGCACAAAATTGTTATATCTAGGCAAAGGCAGAAAATTTTTAGGCACTTTCAGTATATTTTTAAGATTTTTTAAAAATCAAATCTGTTCAAGACAGATAAAAATGTTATCTTTGTCTCATGTTTAACCAATTTATTTAATCAGTGAGAACCAATGTTCCGAATTCTGCAGACAGACCCTTGCAGATACTGGCCAAGCTTTGGCTCCATCCCATGTCATGAGTTCACAGAGTATGCCCAGGCATCAAGTCCATCCCACTTGTCCGCAGGATGAAAAGGAAAGGAGACACTCCATCAGTATCACACTGCATGACAACCAGGCTGTAAAGATAGTCTAGACTTTAATGATATTATCAACCATTTACACCCTAAGCAGCACATGAAGAAGTCAAGGGTTCACATGCAGAAGGGGAGCTCTGGCCTGCTTTCCCACCAAGTCCTGGGTTCTGGGCTCTGTTCCCACGTTTTTCTAAGCTGTTTTATGTTTCATAAAGATATGTATGGATAGGACCCTGGCATCAGAGACCCTACTCTCATAGCTATAAAATTCCCTTTCTCCATGGAGATAAAAATCAACACTCCCACCCACTTGTTCCTGCTTCTATCCGTGGAGTTTCAACTTAAAGAGAGTATAGTTCCCATCTCCATGATCAGAATAAAGAGAAAGTGAAAATCCTGTGAATCTTTCTGGAGTTATGACAAAGGGAGATGTGTTCCAGATATCCTGAGTTAAAACTGGAACGTATTTTCTCATAGAAACAATCATCATCTTCCCAGGCCAGTTCATAAAATCCTACTTAATCTATTATGTTCTCAGAATATTCCAGAAATTTCTATGTAACCCATCTGCTCTCTTCCCATTCTTGCCCAGCTTATTTTTTTTTTAACTGAGTAGCATGAATATAACCCTGCTTTGCTAAATTCTCCAAGCTTTTCCACTCAAGTTTACAAAGTTCCATTTGTGCAACCCACCATATATTAAAAACCTATGCTGGCTCAGCTGATGAGTTTTGCAGTTCCAGTCCTGCCTGCCTCACCTCAGGCCAATGACAGAGTGTAGGTATGTTCCACAGTTCTTTCCTTTCCTTCTATCCTTCAGCTGTCATTTAGATGGTAGCCTGCCAGAGACAGGCCCATTTATATATGTAAATTTCATATGTGACATCAACTTATTAATGGGAAAACGAATAGATTACTGGGATGGAGATGAGAAAATCATTCACTGTATGGCAAAAAAAAAAATCATTTTTCTGGCTCTTAAGATTCCTCTCCCTCATGTCATTGGAGAGTAGAGGGGAAAATAGGGAGAGAGGTGCAACTGGACAATTTCAACAGAGCTTATCAAAGTCTCTGAACGGGCAGGGGTGACCTTCTAATGTATAACCACACCTGGCACATATGAAGAGGGATAAGTGACCTACAAGATCAGCTTGGTCCCACTGGCTTCCTCAACTCAGGCACCAGTGAAACTCATCAGGCTCCTAAAGGTGAGGACCTCTTATCCTCCAACTCTGACCTCCCACAAGTAAGACCCCACCTCTCCCAGCCCAGGTGTCCTCCACGGGTCTCCTCAGGGATAAAGATGAGGCGATCTCATCATTCCTCAAGTTTCTTGCTAACTGTACGACTAAGTATAAATTCTGTGTCTAGTCTCTCTTAGGTCCTCTGTTTTGACTCTCAGAACCCCATTTGGAGGAAGACAAAAATTGTAGGGGCATCTAGGTGGTTCAGACGGTTATATATATAATATACACAATATATATAGATCCCTCCTGTGCTCTATAAGCAAGATCATTCTTGAGGAAGTTTCCCAAGAATGATTCTAGCTCTCGTGCCCACAGCAGCACCACAGATCGGTCGCCTCGCTTCAACAGTGGACAAGAGAGACTCAGCGACACCCCCTCTTCCAGTCGCCCCCTCTTCCCGCCTCTGACCACCCTCAGCCTCTTTTCCAGCCTCAGCCTCCAGGCCCACCTTCTCTGCCATCCTCTGGCCCCAGAGCCGGCCGACACTTTTTCGAGCTTAGCTCCTCACCACCCGTCCACCATGAGCAGTCCACTTCGTCCGAGTTACTCCACTGGAGGAGGCCACCGTCTAGAGGCACCTGCGGGCCGCCCATACTGAACCTCCCTCCGGTCAGCCACGTGCACCGCGACCGTGACGCTCCGGAGGGCGTGGGCCGCTTCTGCCAATCAGCGGACACGTTCGAGGGCGCCAGCTTCTCTAGAAGATGCCAAACCAGCGCGGCAGCGGCCGCGGGCTCTCCCGGCAAGTGGAGAAGCGGCCCCAAGACGAGTGGGTAAAGCCCCAAGCTCCACAGAACCTGCCAGGGTCCTGGCGAAGCACCTGAGGCGGCCCTCCTGCTCCGCGAGCCTGCTTCTGTCTGCGCAGCCGCGCATCTCGGCCACTTCCCGGAGGAGCACTTCCTGTGGGAGGCGGGGAAACTCATCAAGGAGGTGGCGACCTCCTGCCTCCCCTCCGCAGACCGACCCCTGGCCTGGGCCAGTATCTCTTCCTCTTGGAAAGCCTCCAGAGCCCAGAGGTCGCTGAGGGGGCCCCCCCGGGGCATCCCCCGGTACCAGGGTTCATGCTGAGTCCCTCCATGCAGCCAATAGGGTAGCACTTCTTTTTTTTTTTTTTAATACATAACGTATAATTTGTTTCAGGGGTACAGGTCTGTGAATCATCAGTCTTACACAATTCACAGCACTCACCATACCACATACCCTCCCCAATGTCCATCACCCAGCCACCCTATCCCTGCCCCTGCTCCCTGCAGCAAATTTCAGTTTGTTTCCTGAGATTAAGAGTCTCTTATGGTTTGTCTCCCGCCCTGGTTTTGTCTTGTTTCATTTTTCCCTCCCTTCCCCTATGATCCTCTGTCTTGTTTCTCAAGTTCTTCATATCAGAGAGATCATATGATAATTATCTTTCTGATTGACTTATTTCACTCAGCATAATACCCTCTAGTTCCACCCATGTTGTGGCAAATGACAAGATTTCGGGTTTTTTGATGACTGCATAATATTCCTGTGTGTGTGTGTGTGTGTGTGTGTGTGTGTGTACATCTTCTTTATCCATTCATCTGTTGATGGATGTCTGGGCTCTTTCCACAGTTTGGCTATTGTGGACATTGCTGCTATAAACATTGGGGTGTATGTGCCCCTGAGGATCACTACATTTGGTAACTTTAGGGTAAATACCCAGTAGTGCAATTGCTAGGTTGTAGGGTAGTTCTATTGTCAACTTTTTGAGGAACCTCCATACTATTTTCCAGAGTGGCTGCACCAGCTTGCATTCCCACCAACAGTGTAGGAGGGTTCCCCTTTCTCCGCATCCCTGCCAACACCTGTCCTTTCCTGACTTATTAATTTTAGCACTAGGCACCAATCAAACCACCCTGGAGCCCTCTCCCAAGCAATGTGGAAACAAAGCTTTTAGAAGAAAAATTTTTTAAAAGGCTTGCAAACTATTTGCATCAAGAAATTTCTCTCTACACACTATATAATCCAAAATACAATGATTCCCGCAAGTGTAGTGACCGTATCACCATATTTAGACTGTTTGTTGCCCACAGTCAGAGAAGGTACCAGACTTAGAATCAATCTACCTAGTTCTTAAAATCCCCTAAAATGCAGGTCAGCTTCACAAATAACCAGAGAGGCCTTGGTCACCCTGGCATTGGAAGGATACTTGGAACTGAACTTATTTCCTGTTGGAGATTCCATCTACACCCCCACCCATAGAATACAGGAGAAGATGGCGTTCTGGAAGTCTGTGGTATTATACTGAAATGGCTGAAGCCAAAAGAACCACCTGGTTTTCTTCTTAATAAAGAAAGCCAAAAGAACTTTCTCTGTTGTCCATTAAACTGGACAATGTATCTGCTCTAGGAGTCTCTGAATGTTCATGATTCCACTAATATTTTACTGGTAAAACTAGCATTTGATTCCCATGACTAACAACCAATAAATAATGAATTATTCTTCAGAAGTTGATTCAAGGTCTTCCTACTAGTTCCTGAAAAAACAAGAAAATAAGATCAAGTATTTGCAACATTAGCGACATGTGAAAAGGAATTTGAGGATAGGCTTAGGCTAAGATTCATAACTATATGCAGCTCTAGTAAGACTTGACAGGATTTACATAGCTCTACAACTATTCAGTACAGGTAGTTCAGCTGAGACTTTAGAAGGTCTTGTTCTGTAGGCAACATAAAAGGCTCAGTAAATTGCAAAAATGACCTCAAATGTTTTTCCTCCAACCAAAAGGTAGAGTCTGTTTCTTCACTCTTGAATCTGGGTGGGTTATATGATTTGCTTTGGCCAATGTGATCCAAGCAACAGCTTTAAAAAAAGTATTTTCACTTTGGAGTTTGTTACCTGCTGCTCTTAGTATTCTGCCACCATGAGAACACACCTGGACTATTTTGCCAGAGGATAAAAGCAATGTGACCCAGTCACCTCAGCTAGACAGCCAACTCACCAAGTCACTAGAGACACATGAGTGAACCCAACCAAGATCAGCCCTTTGTTAAACCTCAGAAATACTTAAGTTGTTGCCTCATAGCTCCTCTCAGAAAGACCACAGGATTACTAAGAATCTTAAAAGCATTCCTCCCACAGCACCCTGTGTCTCAACACAAGTTAGAAGGCTTTGGCAAGGGTGGCTTTTGTCTAAAGGAGAACATCCTAAATTGATAACACAAGTTGTGCAGAAACACAAGGAAGTATGTAGGAAGCCTACAAAGTCTTTGAAAGCTTGGGCTAAACAGTTCAAAATAAGAAGAGGCTTCTGAGCAGAAATCAAGCTGAGTGTGTTCCTCAGATGCAAGCTTAGGCCCTTTGTTGTGGAAAAAAGTGTGACTTAGAGGGTTGACCCAAAACCCAGAAGGCAGAACCAAAAGCCACAAAAAATGACTTTCTGGGAGCAGAAATGAATCCTAGTTAAAGAGTAATTCTGGATGCCTGGATGGCTCAGTCAGTTAAGCATCTGCCTTCAGCTCCAGTCATGATGCCAGGGTCCCGGGATCGAGTCCTACATCGGGCTGCCTGCTTGTCGGGAAGTCTGCTTCTCCCTCTTCCTCTGCTTGCTGCTCTGCCTACTTGTGCTCTCTATCTCTCTGTCAAGTAAATAAATAAAATTAAAAAAAAAAAGTTATTTCCTGTTCCCAGAGTCAGCAGAAATGGTGGCATGTGCCCAGCCTGGTTCCAAAATTGCTACCTGCCTCCTTTCTCCCTCTTTTTCAACAGGGTTGTCTCTGTGGTTATCCTATCCCTCTGTCATTATTATTAGCTGGATAAATGAGTGTCAGACAACTTGCCTTTTTTTTTTTTTTTTACATGGCTTTCCTTCTAAGGAACTACACCAAGGAATCCCAGCCACACTTCGCCTTAGCTCAGGCTGCTATAACAAAACACCATAAACTAGGTGGCTTAACAACAGAAATTTAATTTCTCACAGTTCCAGAGGCTAGAAGCCCATGATGGGGATGCCAGTACCATCAGTTCCTGGTAAGGACCCTCTTCTGGGTTTCAGATGCCTGACTTCTCACTGCACCCTCTCATGCCAGAATGAGGGCAAGTTAGTGCTCTGGCCTCCTCTTATGGAAGCACTAACCCAATTCATGTGGGCTCCACCCTCATGACTTAATTACCTCCCAAGTGCCCCACCTCCAAATCTCATCTCATTGGGGACTGCATTTCAAACATAGAAATTTTTGGAGGGCACGCATTCAGTCCATAGCACATTTGAACCTAATCAAATAAACACTAAAATCTGAGCCAACACTGTATTAAGATGAAACATTTGACGGATGCCTGACTTCCTCAGATCAAGACCTGATCAGGACACTCCAGAAGAGAAAATGTAGACCACACAGGAAGTTTATCAAGAGATAATTCTAAAACCGATCTCTCCTGCCTTCCTAATCTGATGAGGCCTTCCAACAGAATGGTTGAACAGACCTGTGTTCTCCCAATCACAGTTACATTTCAGAATTACTCTTGAACATGATGGAAAATCCTGTTTTATTCTTTTGAAAAAGAGCAGAGGCAGTAATTTCTTAGATGTTAATATAGAGTTTCTGAGAAGACATTTCTATGACTATGTATGAAGTAATTTTTTATAAAGTGACTCAAATGATTGAGAGAATGTCTCTCTTCATATAAAACTTCACAAGAGAAAGAGATGGTAGAGGAGAAAGAAATGTTCATGTAAAAAAATCCTATAAAGAAAAGGAAGGATCTGGCTCTTGTTCAGAGTTATTGTTCAGGTGGAAAAGAGGTCTGGAGACCATATGTTTTTTCAAGGTGAGGAGAATGGTCATGGAAAGTGAAGCCTTAATACAGCTCTACTCTGAATGGCAATCCAAACTAAAGACACCCCATATGGAGAGGTCTAGGAAACCATCGTTTTGCCCTTGGAAAGACCATGAAAAAGGCACTCTTTTTCTCAAAGATTTTTAGGGATTAATTCTTAAGCAGACAGGCAAACATGCCATCATCTGCTCATCTTGATTTCTGTGACAGCTATCTTATTCTTTGGAAGCATAAACCAGTCTTTTAAACTGAATTTTTGTCTTTTAAAATGAATATGTACTGGGGCACCTAGGTGGTTCAGTCAATTGAATGTCCAACTCTTGATCTCAGCTCAGGTCTTGATCAGGTCTTGGTCTTGGGGTCATGAGTTCAAGCCCTGTGTTGAGCTCCATGTTGGGTGTGGAGCCTACTTAAATACATACATACATACATACATACATACATACATCTTAGGAGGAAAAACATTTGACAACAAAAATTTGATTTTATTTTACATGAACAAATGGGAAGTAAAAGGGAGAAAAGGAACTTTTCACTGTCATACCATTGCAAGTTCTTTTTTTTTTTTAAGATTTATTTATTTATCCGAGAGAGAGAGAGAGAGAGAGAGAGAGAGAGAAAGAGAGAGATCAGTGGAGGAGGGGCAGAGGAAGAGGGAGAGAGGGTCTGAAGCCAACTCCGCACTGAGCACAGAGCATGACATCAGGCTCTATCTCACAACCCTGAGATCACAACCTGGGTCACAGCAAAGAGTCACTCAACTGACTGTGCCACCCAGGTGCCCCCATTGCAAGTTCTTAAACAAACTTAATGAAATTAAATATTTCAATTTAATGTCACCATGTGTCATATTACAAAAATATTAAATTTATATCTACTCAGTGTTGCCTGCCAAAGTATCAAAATTTAGGGAAAAATATAAATGTTTGAAAGGATGATACAGCTATCTTTTGGTAATTATGTTACCATTATTCGCACCAAAGTAAAAAGACTATGAGCTTTGAACAAACTGCATATTTTGCCTTGATCCTGCCTTGGAANGAGATCATGACCTGAGCCGAAAGCAGAGGCTTTAACCCACTGAGCCACCCAGGCGCCCAAGAAGTAAGTATTTGATACAAATTGCTAATTAAGCCAAAATTAAAACTCAGTTCATCTCTTTAAATGGTCTTAAAAAACCTACCCCTTCATTCTTCATAGGACTTAATGAGTTGTGTTTTATAACTCCTATTTTTCATGGTTTCTAGATTTTAGAATCTCTTTTCACATGAGACCTACTTATATAACTTGCTCTGACCCCTTCTCTTCATAAAAACTCAATAAACATAACTAGTACATTATGCCTTTATAAAGTGCCATGGCTCTTTTTATCAGTATGAAATGGGGCATGGTTTCTCAACTGGAATCATAGGAAATTTAATTGTGATTTCTGTCAGCAAAACGAGAACACTGAATATCTAATAAATGAAATACTTGGACACAGACATTACATTTTCCAAACTAGCATTCTTATGAATTAAAAGATGAATCTGAGATTTAGGTGAACTTTTCTCTGAAATACGCATGGATTAAACAAAAGGAAAAAGAATTAAAAGTATTTTAGGTTTCGTTCGCTATTTGAACAGTTATTAATAAGACACTATTGGGACGCCTGAGTGGCTCAGTCGGTTAAGCCGCTGCCTTCAGCTCAGGTCATGATCCCAGGGTCCTGCGATCAAGGCCCGCATCAGGCTCCAGCTGAGCTGGGAGCCTGCTTCTCCCTCTCTCTCTGCTTGCTGCTCTGTCTACTTGTGCTCTCTCTGCATCTCTCTGTCAAATAAATAAATAAAATCTTAAAAAAAAAAAAGACACTATCATATCTGTTGACATCAGAATACTTATTTGTTCTTCTCAGGAAGAAAATATTTCCTTGAACTTATCTTTTTAAAAATATCCATCGGGCGCCTGGGTGGCTCAGTGGGTTAATGCCTCTGCCTTCGGCTCAGGTCATGATCTCAGGGTCCTGGGATCGAGGCCCGCATCGGGCTCTCTGCTCAGTGGAAAGCCTGCTTCCCCCCTCCTCTCTCTGCCTGCCTTTCTGCCTACTTGTGATCTCTATCTCTGTGTCAAATAAATAAATAAAATCTTTAAAAAAAAA
>LNAC01000067.1:1338411-1379873 GCA_002007465.1 Ailurus styani | reverse complement strand
CCCTTTTTTCCCCAAAAAAAAAAAAAAAAAAAAAAAAAAAGGGCAGTAATACCAAAGTAATAAACCTTTCTAATGATAGTTTTTATTATTAAAATTTCTTTTAGGGGTTCCTGGGTGGCTCAGTCAGTTAAGCGGCTGCTTTCGGCTTAGGTCATGATCCCAGGGTTCTGGGATCAAGCCCCACATCAGGCTCCCTGCTCATTGGAAAGCCTACTTCTCCCTCTCCTTCTGCCTGCCACTCTGCCTACTTATGCTCTCTATTTCTCTGTAAAATAAATAAATAAAATCTTTTTTAAAATAAGTAAATAAGGGCGCCTGGGTGGCTCAGTGGGTTAAAGCGTCTGCCTTCGGCTCAGGTCATGATCTCAGGGTCCTGGGATCGAGGCCCGCATCAGGCTCTCTGCTTGTCAGGGAAACTGCTCCCTCCTCTCTCTCTCTCTGCCTGCCTCTCTGCCTACTTGTAATCTCTCTCTCTCTCTGTCAAATAAATAAATAAAATCTTTAAAAAAAAATAAGTAAATAAAATTTCTTCTAAAAATTTATACCGATAACCAATTTATGTGAACCCTGCTGATTACATTTCTATGACCCTTTCAAAATATTGTTTGGGGTGCCTGGGTGGCTCAGTGGGTTAAAGCCTCTGCCTTCGGCTCGGGTCATGATCTCAGGGTCCTGGGATCGAGGCCCACATCGGTTTTCCTGGTCAGCGGGGAGCCTGCTTCCTCCTCTCTCTCTCTGCCTGCCTCTCTGCCTACTTGTGATCTCTCTCTCTCTCTCTGTGTCAAATAAGTAATAAATAAAATCTTTAAAAAAATAAAATTCACAAATGATCTAATAAAATATAGCTTTTATCTATATTATGTACAAGAGTTTATGCAAGATTACATTTGGAAAGAGGACAGTGCTGTGAAAAACATAAACTAAAAAAAGAAAGTTCAAATTCAGTGCCTCAGTTCAACCACCTCATTCCACTCTACAGTCCACCAAGGTGTGGAGGGAGGGGAAAGGATGTCCTCAAGATGACAAAGCAAATTTGCCACAGAGAACGAGCTGGGGCTTTTACATCTCTTGATTTCTAACCTAGTAATTTTCTCCTGCCCCTTGGATTAGGCTTCACTCTCCAGGGCTGGAAGCCAAGAATGATTTCAAAAAGACAGTCTTTCCAGCATAAAAATATTTAAACAGCATGGTTCCCACACAATGCTCTCAAGGGATTGCCTTTCATATTGAAATAAATACACATTCTTTAACATAGGCAGGTCTAGCATTTGTCATAAAGCTACAAACAATTCTCATGTGTTTGGGTAGAGGGCTGGATTCTGCCCTTTATGATGGCGAAAGCAAACAAACTTCAAACAATTCTGTTCTGTTGAGTCAGAAAAAGAAAAAAGAACAAGAGAAAGGGGGATTTAGGATGCCTACCACTCCCAATTGAACAAAACAATTACTTTTTTCCTGCCCTAGGAGATTCCTGATGAAAAAGAAAAATAAAAAAGTAATATCCCCATATTGCCTATCATGCTTGTGGTGCTGAGGGAAGTAACTTTTAGGGGTCATTTGGGTCCTTATTCAGGAAGACAGATGCGCCGATACTGTGTTTTGTACACTCTTCAGAAGTTTGATCCAGTTTAACTTCTTGGCTGAGTTCTTGCCTTGGTTGAATTCTCTCCAAAGGCTGAGGTCAGAAGGGCCTCCCAAACTTCAGGCAGCCATCTCTCCAAATGGAGAAAAGACCCACGCTGGGAAAAAGAAGGCAGAGACAGCGGTGCTGTGTCCACAAATCATCAGTGATATAGAAGGTCAAGCGATCAGGGCTGAGATGGAAACAATGTGTTTCCATGTTAAAGAGGAATGTTGACGGGATGGGAAAAACTTGCAAATATGAAGAGCAGTGGACTTCTACTGAAGCTTGAGAACGGAAGGCTGCAAGTTCAGGCATTTCCAGAAGCATCGAGATGTCCTAAGCAAAACATTACTCGTAAATGGGGCCACTGGTGAAGAAAAAGTTACAGGGCTAAACGTCATGGAGAAAAGAGGTTCAGTCCTTGATTGTAGAGAAAACAAAAACCTCCAAAGGAGCCTGTTTTCCTCAATGCTGAACTGCCTACCCCGGTAGCTCTGAACTCGAACATCATGACGTTGGGAGGCGTGGCCAGTTGCTTCCATCCGAGGAGTACGCACACCTCCTCTTCCCAAATGTGCTGTGTGTCTAGTCAGATGTAGAATTTGCCGTAAATCTAAAAATCATCACCACCCCCCAGAAAGCTTTCCGAATTAGCCGGAGAGGGTTTGTTTGGCACACCATTTTGGCTGCTCGGAAGAAGAGCTGCAAGGGCTGGGTTTGTGTTTTTAGACCGGCTTTGCGAACTCCATACCAAAGGTTGAAGGTGACTGCCACAAATAAAATTTTAAGTCATTTCAGTCTTCCTTCAAGCTTCCAGAAAAAGCTTGCCACCAGGTTTGTTTAAAAGGATTCCATCTCACGTGAGTGATTTCTTGGCACGAAGAACCTTTCCTTTCATGTTATGTTAAGACCATTTGCATCACATTCCTTCAAAAGGCAAGTTTTCCTTTCACAAACAGAAAGCAAGCTCATGGAACCTATCACAATCCTAAACAAAGCTACATTTGGGTACTCTAATTCCCTAGCCTTAGGAAAGCCTGCAGTGTATCTACCACAAAGCCTGAAGTGTATCTTCCTTGCTTGGCCTGAATCCGTCAGATTTTGTAATGGTACTTTTCTTCTTCTTCCTCTTCTCCTCCTCCTCCTCCTCCTCCTCCTTCTTCTGCCCCTTCCTCTTTTTCTCCTCCTTCTTCTCCTCCTTGGCAAAAAAGGAAACAATTATCTTTGCTTCTTGGTGCTAAAATCATAAATGGGCTTTCTTGCTGCATTGGAAAATACGAGTACGACACTAAAAACTATGTGACTCCCCAGCAAACATGCATGCCCCAACAGTCTGGAGGAGAAATCAAAGGCACTTCATGGCGTCCTGGAATCTCTCTCCAGGCAAACAAGAAGGTGGAGACACAGAGCAGTACCTCAGGCAGTATTCTGTGGACACAAAGCAAGTTGATTTGTAAGTGGGAATAGAAATTGCTATCTTGCCCCCGCACCACAGGCCATATTCCCTGTCTATTCACCTACTTAATGATGTGTGCTGAGATCCAGGGAAATCAGCAGCCAGCTCACAGCCACCCAGACGCATCCCTTTCCTGGTTGTTTTTTTGTTTGGTTGGTTTTTTGAGTTTTGGGGGGTTTTTTTGGTTTTTTGGTTTTTTTTTAACCTGAAGTCATTAGTGGCCTTTTGAGGTCAATTGAAAGACTTGACACAAAACACCGAGCAATGCAGCTCTCCAGGGCTTTTTCAGACTCAGTGGTTTGAAATTAATTTTACTCTTCCACAAAAGATTGTGAGGCAAATGGGTATGTTAAACAATTTATTGTATCTGGTGTGGACAGAAAACTGGAACATTTTTATTTAGAAACTTCTGCTTTTAAAAAAATAAAGAAAGAAATTTCTGCTTTCTCCTCTCTACATGCTTTTTCCAGAATAAGGCTTAGCACATTAGGTACACAAGTAACCAGATCATGTTTCGTTTTTTTTTATGTCCACCAAAAATGAGCTGTAAGCTTATCAAAAACTTCAAAGTAGAAGATCTGGCACCCTCTGTTTTTAGGACAAAGAGATAGAAAAATAGGGGACTTATCAGATGGGACAAGGCTCAAATCATGGCTCACTCACAGACTTGCTGAGCTATCATGAACATGCTATCCAAACTCCAGCAACTTGTCTGTAAAATGGATCTGATACAACCTCCCTTTCAAGGTCGTTGCGAGAATTAGAAATAATGCGTTAAGTAAAGTACCTGTCACATCATTCTTGTCATTATTGACCAAGCTACTAATGCCTAATAAAAATTACATGCTTAAAATATATTTGTTGGGGTGCCTGGGTGGCTCAGTGGGTTAAGCCTCTGCTTTTGGCTCAGGTCATGATCTCAGAGTCCTGCGATCGAGCCCCACATCGGGCTCTCTGCTCAGCAGGGAGCCTGCTACCCCCTCTCCCTCTGCCTGCCTCTCTGCCTACTTGTGATCTCTCTCTCTGTCAAATAAATAAATAAAATCATTAAAAAAAATTAAAATAAAATATATTTGTCTTGTGGATGAGTGAATAAATGAATATTTACAAATGGTTCTACTTTAGACCCCTTCAATTGTCTGTAAAGTAATTAATATCCTAAAACAGTTCTTCTCATACTTTAAGGAACCTACCAGTCACCTGGGAATCTTTTAAAATGCAGTTTCTGGGTCAGGAAGTCTAAGGTGGAATCTGAAACTCTGCATTTCTAACAAGCTCCCAGTCCATGCTGACACTTCAACTTTTAAATTCCTAGATAATTCCATTATCAAGGAATAGACCAACCAGTTCTTTAAATATTCACATGACACAAAAATACATTCTATGTGAAGAAAAACTCAACACCAGTTAGACATAATTGTTTTTTCCCCACCAGGGCAACTAAGGATGGATTCTCAACAGTATTATTATCTTGGCTCTTGGATCCATTAGCTTGGATCAAGGAGTTCAGTGCCAGTTCTCTCATCAATGAATTTATCCCATGCGATGAGCTAAGAAACAAATTGCAGCCCATCCTTCTTAATAAGAGCTGGGTTGCACCTACCCCCCAGTTTTGTCTTAGAAGTCAGAAAACATCTGCCATTTTTCATGATAACTAGAAACTGAGTTTTGGATGTCTCTGTAACAAATCCAAGAATACATGTGAGGATAACATTTATTTGTAATTTCACATCAGTTTGTTTTGTGTCCATTAGATGCCTGGCAACATAAACACCAGAATGGGAGATGGGAAGGACAAGAGAAATAAGGTTCCAGGTTCCATGGAGCGGACAGTCTAGTGAAGAAGACACAATGACACAAACGGACAGAAATATGATTAAGCCTTTGGTACCCCAGGACCCTAAGCTAAAACAGGGAATCCTAAGTGAGACTGAGAGGTACCAAGGAAGGCTGCTCCGATGCTTAAGCCAAAATCAGAAGGATGAATGATCAAAACCAGGTATTCAAGAGGAAAGGTGTAGATGGTGTTCCTAGTCAAAGGAACAGCATGTTTAAAGGCACCAAAGCACAGGAGGGCAGGGAATGCTGGAAGAATAGAAATCAGACCAAAACGGCTTCTCTCCACCAGCTAAATATTCACAGAGGGAGGATAAAAGTGAAGAGAAGCAAGAAGTGGTGTCCACATAACCATTCGCCATGCTTAAATAAGCTGTTATTTATAGATGCTTACTAGCTTTATATGGCCTATAATAAGTGCTATGAAAGTGCAAGTAAGTAAAAAAATAAATACCTAAACATATAAATGCATTGCTGGTAGGCTTCATTTTGCCAGGACACTTGAGATCACCTAACAAAGGAACATGACAGAGAGACCTTTCAGTCCAAAAGAGAACAGAATAATCTGGTTTCACTATAAGGCTGGAAATTACTGAATGAATATATTATATACTTGAGAGTGGGATTTTTTTCTTAATTAGAGAAAGTAAGAGAAAGTAATTAATCATTGAAAAATAATACTTCAAAGGCAAAGTGCTTTGTAAAACATTGTTTGCAAAGCAGCTTTCCATTTGACTCCCATAGATTTTAATTATAAAGAGGTGAATAGGTATGAATTTGCTTCAGAAGGCTCAGTAATAAGACTTAAAGCTTCATTTTTTAAAATTTTTATAAATCAAATTAATTTGGTTTTGGTCCCAACCTACCTTCACCTAGTAGGATTAATGAAAAATTCAATGTAACATGGTTTAGAAGGAAGGCAGGTATTTGGGGGGAAATCTTCCCATCTGTTTCCCTAAGATCATACAAGAATTCCTGGAAATGATACAGGGCTTGGAAAATGGGGGGAGGGGTTTTAGTGGTTGTCGTGATAACCATGGTCCTTCTACACTAAAGAAGCTGACAGACTGGTCACCGTCACTTCCAAGGCAGCTCTGAGATGCCATCCCAGATGCCCTTTGCTCTTAACCTCAGGCTCACCTGGAGAGATACTCGGTGACGCTCGCAAAACCAAGAGTCTCACTGTCCCTTCTCCACACAGTTTCGGGTGCTGCAGGCTGACTTTTCCCGAAGTCAAGGGAGTTTCTTCCTAGAATCAGCCTTCAACCAATCCTGCCGCCCTCCTCTTATTCTCTGAGTCAACCAGTTTGTGCGCCATCAAGGGCCCTGAAATATGAAAAAGTGGGGCACCTGGGCAGCACAGATGGTTGAGTGTCCCACTCTTGGTTTGGTCTCAGGTTGTGATCTCAGGGTCATGAGATTGAGCCCCAAGGCCCGCACTCAGTGGGGAGTCTGCTTGAGATTCTCCATTCCTTTCCCCCTGCCCTTCCCTCTCCCCCTCCCCCGCGTGCTCACACTCCCTCACTCTCTCAAATAAATACCCTTTTAAAAAGTTCAAAATCCCAACACTTTCTTATGCGGTTGCGACGTAAAAGCAAGTTGTAGAACCACTCAGACCTTTAAGAAACAATGCTAAGCTCATCTTCTGAGTAGGAGTGGTAATCAGAGATACTATATGCTTCCTGGAAGCAAAATTAAAACCCAAGGCATCCGTTACTTTTTCCTTAATAATTCACAACCGTGATAGAAGTATTTACAAAATTCTCTCTACCAAATAATTTCTCTACAAACCAAAATCTATTTCCACAAGCATACAGTCACATGTTAGTTCAACAGAAACATTAACTCATTTTCATTCCTTCTCCATCTCAGCTGCCATGGCTGTTGTACTCAATTCTTCCCATTGATGTCTCATTTGAGCAGATTTCATTAATTCTTTGAGACTTCTCTCCAGTTGCCTCCAGGAGTCCTCTTTGATCCAGGGATCTCATTTCTACCTCCCTGACTCCCCTTGGCTAAGTCTTCATCTCCTAAACACTTCATGGATGGGGGAAATCATGTGTCTTGCCTACATCGTCAAGAGCGACTCGCATCCCATCCCATTTCCCCCATCCCCACACCTACATACAACAGAAACCACCACTACAATCTCCGTCCGGAGCAATATCAACTTATGCTGAGAAGGATATTCAGGTCAGTCTAAATTGTCATAATGCTGGAACCAATACTCACTTTCTCTGTTTACTCCCTTAACGGATACATGAGACCCACTTAGTGGGAGGAAAGTGGGACCTCCCATATTTCTTAAGAAATAACCACTCAGGCAGGAGATCAAAACCCAAAGTTCTGATGAAATCCTTACGATTGTGAAAGTAGAATAAATTAAAGAAGAAAGCACAGGCACTTAAAAACCATAAAGTTTGATGCCAAGAGAAGGGAGCTTTGACTAACCAGGAATAAAAAGATTTCTGAGAAGAGAGTGGCCTCTCTGACAAAGATGGGCAGTTTTACAAAAACTTCTAGGGGCAGACAGCTTCAAAGATAGGGACTGGGTGGTCCTGGCCTATGTGAGAGAACACTGGTTTTTCCTGGCTCGCTCTCACGCTCAAGCTCTCCAAATTTCCACACCTCCTCCATCAGTTGCAGCTCAGGAGTTGTTATAAGAGAGATTTAGGAGCAGCAGTGTGAGTGGTAAAGAGGCTAAAAGAATGATCTGGAGCTTGAATTTGCACAGAATCTCACAATTCATACTGAGGTTGTAGGTTACATATCACCTAAAGTGACAAAGCTATTTAAAGGTATTTTCATTTATAATATACATGAGTTTCAAAAATACCCATTGTCCTAGTCAAAAATATATATTTTTTAATGTGAAGTCATTTTAGGGGTGAGGGCGGATGGATTTTGAAAAAGCTGTTTTTGTTGCACCTCTACCTTAACCTCCTACCTCACCTTGAACTTCTAAGTCAAAGTGAATTCACCTATCAAGAACTTCTTTAGTTTCCTCAACTGTAAAATGGGGATAAGAATATCTCTCCGGTGCCTGGGTGGCTCAGTTGGTTAAGCGACTGCCTTCGGCTCAGATCATGATCTTGGAATCCCAGGATCAAGTCCCGCGTCGGGCTCCTTGTTCAGCAGGGAGTCTGCTTCTCCCTCTATCCCTCCCCACTGCTCATGATCTCTCTCTCTCTCTTTCATCCTCTCCCTCTCAAATAAATAAAGTCTTTAATAATAAATAAATACAAATAAAAGAACATCTATTAATTAGCAGTGTTGTGAGGAGGATTGAACAAGTTATAATTCGTGAAGCACTTGGATCAGCAGCTGGGGTGGAAAGCATTAAATGTTAGCAATTATAATTATTATCCCTCAAGGCCCCCCCAGCAGACCTATAAACCCACCTGTGTCTGTACCTACCTTTCCTCCTCCTGCTCCAAGAAAGGTAATGTCCCTCTTCCTAGCTAAGCCCCTTGTGCTCTGGAGATCCCATCTTTTCCAGCCTTCTACAGGGCATATTAGCAATTACTTTCCCTCACTTCTGTATCTTCAACTTCGTCCTCTCCATAGGCTCCTTCCCATCACAAAAAACTATACTTTGAAGTCATTTACATTTCCAGAGCAATAAATCCATATTATAATGCCTTTTTCACTTTTTAGACAGATTGTTGCTAATTACTAGTTCCGGACCTAACTGAACTAATGATCTCCACCTCTATCTGTTCGTGGAGACCCTTGGTTCAATTTCTCTGAAGCCCCCAACCTCCAATATCCACATAAAATTAATAAATTTCTCCTGTATTAGTCAGGAAAAAGTAGGTTATGCTGCAGCATGAATTAAACCCTATTGTCAGTAGCTTAAAATGATTGAGGTTTATTTCTTACTCAAATTATAGACCTGTTGCATGTCAGTGGGGCCTCTGCTCCATGCTTCCTCAATCAGGGACCCAGGCTGACACAGAGGCTCCACCATCTGAAACACATTAATCAGAGCAGCAGGGGGAAGGAGATAGAAAGGGACATTTTGCTCCAGTCCTTAAATGTTTCCTTGAAACATCTCCTTAAACGTTTACTTGAAAGTCTAGTTATTTCCACTCATATTTCACATGGCTATACTTCAAGGAGATGAGATATAACCCACTATGCACTCAGGAGGACAGGACAAACAGTGATGAGTAGCCCATATGTCTACAAAATTGGAAATGGCGAGTCCCTCTCATGTCTACCACTCTCCCTGTGGCTAACAAACAGGATGAATAAACTATTGCTGTTGTCTTTTGACCTTATCCAATTTTTACTAATATTTTCCTAAAGGACAAATTATATATACACTATACCCACAGGGAATATGTTCCAAGACCTTCAGTGAATGCCTGAAATTGTGGAGAGTAGCGAACGCTATATATACCATGTTTTGTCCTATACATATGTAACTATGACCTAGTTTAATTACAAGTTAGGCACAGTAAGAGATTAACAACAGCAATAATAAAAGAGAACAATTATAATATTCAATAATAAAAGTTCTGTGAATGTGGTTTCTTTCCAAATTTCTTGTTGAACTGCACTTACCTTTCTTGTGATGATGTTAGATGATAAAATGTCTACGGGTTGAGAGGAAATGAGGTGAATGAGGTAGGCGCTGTGACGTAGCGTTAAGCTCCCGCTGACCTTCCGACCATACCTCAGAAGCAGGATCATCTGCTTCCAGATCCCAGTTGACCATTGCTAACTGAACCCTTGGAAAGTGAAACCATGGATAAGGGGGACTACCATATTTACATTTTGCCACAGCGTAGAAACAAAAGTCCTGTAGGACAACTCTCTTGCCAGAAATTACGTTCACCTATTATGTAATATATGTTTGAGGAAAAGCCTATTCTTTGAACTGGCCACCGTGAGTCATCACCTCTATCTCTGAGGAAAAATGAAAAGTGTCAGAACCCCTCCCCATTTTCTAACAAGCTATTTGTTGAGTCTAAAATGTATGCCCTCCAAAAACAAGTGAGCTATGCCAGACCATAGTTTCTAGAGTGTTTGGACTTTTAGAGCAATTCTACCTTCAAAGATTGAAACAGAAACTAACAAAATTTTTGCATATAGGTAGTGGATGAGAAAGAGTGGGAAGGGCAGGAGATAGAACAGGACTGCTAAGCACACCTTTTTAATATCTAGTTTTGACCTTTGAATGGTATTAAATTTTATATATTCCAAATAATAAAAATAAATGAGTAGGTTAAAAAAAAACCCAAACAACTGAAAATAGTAATCTTTTTAAAATATCATTTACAATAGCACAAAATCATGAAATACTTAGGGATAAATTTAAACATTTACATAACTTAGTCAAAAAAAACCATAAAATATGACCAAAATAAATTTTAAAAACACTAAAAAAAAAAAAAAAAGGAGAGCTATGTTATATGCATCAGTTGGAAGCCAATATTATTAACTGGTCATTTTCCCCAAATTGATTGATAGTTTCAGGACTATCCCAATCAAAACCTTAGCAAGTCTATTTGTAGAAACTAACAAGCTGATTCTAAAATGTATATGGAAAAACAAAAAAAACAAAAAAACAAAAACAAAAAACAAAACGAAAGAACGAAAAAACCAAAAAACTCCACAAAAAAAATAAGAAAAACCAAAACGAATCTTGAAAAAGAGGAACAAAATTGGAAGACTTCCACCACCTGATTTCAGAACTTACTTTGAAGTTACCATGATCAGGGCACTTGAGTGGCTCAGTCAGTTAAGCAGCTGCCTTCAGCTCAGGTCAGAGCCCAAGGTCCTGGGATCAAGTCCTACCTTGGGCTCCCTGCTTAGTAGTGAATATGCTTTTCCCTCTGCCCCTCTGCCCCTCTCCCCCTCTCGCATTCTCTCTCTCCCTCTCTTTCTCACAAAAATAAATAAGTGAAATCCTTAAAAAAAATAAAGTTACTGTGATCAAGAGAATGAGGTATTGGGATAGGGATAAACATGGAGATCAATGGAATAGAATAAAGAGTACAGTAATAGATTCACTTATACATGATCAATTGATTTTTGACAAAGGGGTCAAGGTAATCCAATGGAGGAAAATAGTGTTTGCAAAAAAATGGTGCTTGAACAACTGGGTATTAAATAGAAAAAATGAACTCCGACTTCATGCCATACACAAAACTTAACTTGAAATGGCACACAGAACTAAATGTAAAAGCTAAAACTATAAAACTTTAGAAGAAAATACAGGAGAGGGCACCTGGGTGGCTCAGTGGGTTAAGTCTCTGCCTTCAGCTCAGGTCATGATCTCAGGGTCCTGGGATCAAGCCCCACATCAGGCTCTCTGCTCAGCAGGGAGCCTGCTTCCTCCTCTCTCTGCCTGCCTCTCTGCCTACTTGTGATCTCTCTCTCTCTCTGTCAAATAAATAAAATAAAAAATCTTAAAAAAAAAAAAAAGAAAATATAGGAGAAAATCTTTTACCCTGAGGTAGGCAAAAATATTTTTGGCTAGGACACAAAACACAAACCATCAAAACAAAACAAAACAAAACAAAAACAAAAAACAACCCGAATACCTTGGGCTTCAAAAAATTAAAAACTTCTGGGCGCCTGGGTGGCTCAGTGGGTTAAAGCCTCTGCTTTCGGCTCAGGTCATGATCTCAGGGTCCTGGGATCGAGGCCCGCATCAGGCTCTCTGCTCAGCGGGGAGCCTGCTTCCCTCTTCCTCTCTGCCTGCCTCTCTGCCTCCTTGTGATCTCTCTCCCCCTGTGAAATAAATAAATAAAATCTTTAAAAAAAAAATTAAAAACTTCTATTTTTTGAAAGATATTTAAAAATTAAAAAGCAAACTGCATTACATATATATATACATCTATGTGAACAAAAAGAAAGTATATCCAGGATATATAGTAAACTCTTAGAATATAATAATTAATAAACAGCCAAAAAAGCTACTTTAAAAATAAGCAAAAGATTTGTACACAAACTTCAAAGAAACATACAAATGGCCAATACATATATGAAAAGATGCTCAACATCATTAGTCATCAGAGAAATACAAAATAAAAGCAGAGAGAACACAACACTACACACCAGACACCAGTTAGAATGGTTAAATTAAAAATGCCAACAATACCAAGTGTTGATGAAGATATGGAACATCCAAATTTTCATTCACTGATGGTAGACATGGTGCAACCACTTTGGCAAACACTCTGGCTATTTCTTCTTCTTATAAAATTAAATGTACTTACACTTACCATATGACCCAGCAATTCCACACATTGTATTTACCCTAGACAAATGAAAGCTATGTCCACACAAGACTTTGACACAAATGCTCATGGCAGTTTTATTCATAGTAGCCAAAAAATGGAAGCAATCCAATGGATATATATCCATGCAGTGGAATACTACACAACAATACACAGGGGTAAATTATTAACAAACTGAGCAAAAGAAGCCTGACACAAAAGAGAACATACAACATGATTCCAATTATATGAAACACTGGGAAAGAATTCTACCTAATCTATGGTGACATAAAGGTAATAAGTATTTGCTTGGGACTGAGGTAAGGGTAAGGTAACTTGAATGGGACATAAGAAAACTTCTTGGGATGATGGAAATATTCTACACCCAGGCCTAGATCTTGGTCTCTAAATACTCTCTCCCGGGTGCCTGGGTGGTTCATTAAGAGTCATTAAGAGTCTACCTTGAGCTCAGGTTGTGATCTCAGGGTCCTGGGATCAAGCCCCGAATCGGGGTCCCTGCTCCTCTGGGAAACCTGCTTCTCCCTCTCCCACTTCCCCTGCTTGTGTTCCCTCTTTCACTCTCTCTCTCTCTCTCTCTAATAAATAAATAAATAAAATTGTTTAAAATAAATAAATACCCTCCCCTTAAAGGGAACAAGGACTCCTTAAAAAAATGCTCAGGGAAAGTACAAAGTGAACAAAGAAAGTGAGAGTTGAGTCTTGAACAACTCCTTGTGCCAAAAAGGAAGTGCTCACCAAATGGGGACATGTCAAACAACAAAGGGAAGAGAGAAGAGAGAAGAATGCCAACAAACAAATATATAAACATGACGGAGGGGCACCTGGGTGGCTCAGTCGGTTAAGCATCTGCCTTTGACTCAGGTCATGATCCCAGCATCCTGGGATCAAGTCCCGCATCAGGCTCCCTGCTCAGTGGAGAGCCTGCTTCTCCCTCTCCCTCTGTCTGCTGCTCTGCCTACTTGTGCTGTCTATCTCTCTGTCAAATAAATAAATAAAAATCTTTTAAAAATAAAATAAAGGGCGCCTGGGTGGCTCAGTGGGTTAAAGCCGCTGCCTTCGGCTCAGGTCATGATCCCAGGGTCCTGGGATCGAGGCCCACATCGGACTCTCTGCTCAGTGGGGAGCCTGCTTCCTCCTCTCTCCTCTCTCTCTGCCCGCCTCTCTGCCTACTTGTAATCTCTCTCTCTGCGTCAAAATGAAAAAATAAAAAATCTTTAAAAAAAAAAAAATAAAAAAAAAAAAATAAAATAAAATAAAAAAATAAAGATGACAAATAGAGAACTATCATTTTATAACTACCACAGTCAGAACTGACTCAGGCCATAATTATGAATGGATATTAAAACCACTGCATGAAAGACTGATGGAAAACAGAATTTACTGAGACACAACAGACAACAGGTTGCCAGATAATTAAACATCAAGAATAACTAGACAAACCACTATCATGTACCCCTTTGTGTATCGCACTGAAATGGCCAAAACATCACATAGGTATTACTGTACATACTGCTGTAGGCAAATGTTCCTGCTGAATCTTGAGAAAGCTATTGGACAAATCTAAATTGAGTGATATTTGGTAAAATAACTGACCTGGACACTTAAAAAATGTCAGTGTTGCAAAAGACACAATAACAATAATAATAATTAAGCTAAACTATACTGGCTAGCCTGAAGGAGATCTAAAGAGACAACAAGGGGTGCCTGGGTGGCCCAGTCAGTTAGGCGCCCAACTCTTTGTTTTAGCTCGGGTCATGATCTTGGGGTGGTGGGATCAAGCCCCACATCAGGCTCTGTGCTAGGGCAGAGTCAGCTTGGGATTCTCTCTCCTTCTCCCTCTGCCATTCCCCCTGTTTGTGTGCACTCACTTTCGCTCTCTCTCTCAAATAAATAAATAAACCTTTAAAAATAAATTAATAAAAACAAAGAGACTTAACAAGTAAATGCAATGCTTGCTCCTTGGTTAGGTCCTTGTTTCAAAAACAGCTATAAAGATCCCTAGGACAACTAGGGGAAATAGAACACAGTTAGATAATAGTGTTGCATTAATATTAAATGATGTTCAGATGTCTGAAATTTGCTTCAACATGTGCCAAGAGGGTCTGGAGGCAGACATAGATGGAATAAGATTGGCCGCATATTGATGTATCCTGAAGTTGAGGGATGGGTGCCACACATTCATCATGCTTCTCTCTGTACTCTTAAGTACACTTGAAATTTTACACAATTGTTTTTTAAAAATGAAACCAAAAAAGAACCTGAAGAAACAAATTACTCTGATGTTGGATGGGAAAGGACTTTCTACACATTAACAAGAAAAAATCCATAAAAAAAAAAGATTGAGATTTGAATAAAAATCTGTATAAAAATAACAAAATTAGACAAACACTGCCTAAAACATGCAAGAGAAAAGGATGACTATTCTTACATAAATGAATAATAAATGGGGCATCTGGGTGGCTCATTCAGTTAAGCATCTGCCTTTGGCTCAGGTCATGATCCCAGGGATCCTGGGATCGAGCCCCACATTGGGCTCCCTGCTCAGTGGGGAGCTACTTCTCCCTCTCCCTCTCACCCTACCTCCTACCTCCCCTCCCCAAATCCCACTCATGCTCTCTCTCTCTTAAATAAATACGTAAAATCTTTTTTTAAAATAAAATAAATGAATAATAAGAAATGTAACTGATCAACAAGGACAATAATATACCCAGGCTTTATTGGAGTAAAATAAATATAAATTAAAACGAGTTGTCCTTTATACTTAATTATTCTTATTTTAATAATATTCAGGATTAGAAGGGCACTTAAAAAACAATGCCACATACCATTTCTATAATGCAAATAACAAAAGACACCAGAACTAAAAAAATGTGTCTACTCTTTGAGAAAATAATTTCCATTGCAGGAATTTAATTTAGGGAAGTAACCAAGTACACACTCAAAAGTTTTCAGGATGTTTATGAAAGCATTATTTATACTGGTCAGACACTGAAAACCAGAATACTCAACCACAGGTGACCTGCTAACTGAACTACAGCACACATTTACAATGGGTTATTACATCAGTACTAGAAGTCCAGTGATGTGAAGGTGCTCAACATAGCCAGGATCGTTGATTCATCTAATGTGGGAAAAAAAATCTGTGTAGATAGGGACACCTGGGTGGCTCAGTGGGTTAAGTCTTCAGCTCAGGTCACGATCCCAGGGTCCCGTATCGGGCTCCTTACTCAGCGGGGAATCTGCTTCTCCCTCTCCCTCTGCCTCTCCCCCTGCTCATGCTCTCTGTGTCTCAAATAAATAAAATCTTAAAAAAAAATAAATCTGTGTAGATACATGAAAACATCCTCATACATTGATGTCTAATATATTAACAAAACATTATTAGGGGGCTCCTTGTTGGCTCAGTCTGAGTCTTGATTTCGGCTCAGATCATAATCTCAGGGTTCTTAGATCAAACCCTGTGTTGGACTCTACACTGAGCATGGAGCCTGAATAAGATTCTCTCTCCTTCTCTCTGTCCCTCCCCCCACTCACGTTCACACTCTCTTAAAAAAAAATAACTTTAAAAACATGATTAGATGATAAATTTTTACTTACTTTTCTGTATTTTATGTTACTTCCATATTGAGAAAATTTTCAAGGAAATTATTTCATACTTTGGAAAATGTACTTTATCGGCTAGGAATTACTCTAAAAAGACATATAAGTGAACACTACTGAAAATGAAGTCACTGTTTTTCTTGTATGTTATCCAGTTCCTATTTTAAGAAAAATTTAACTGTTTGGAGTGTTAGAGTTTTTTGAAATGTAGATATGTTTTCTCCCCCCCCAAAAGTAAAGCCTATACAACTTAAATTCAAATTTGATACATATTTCCTCCTTATGAATTAGATAATCCTGTAAACCAAAAAGGAAATCTTCCTCCACACATGTTATACTGTCTCCTGTGGGATCCACCAGTCTGGTGGGGTCTTTCCCTGCAACAATAACTGATTTAGGACAAAAACCTTCCTCTTCAATACTGTGTACATATAAGACTGCAAACAAGAGGTTTCTTCAATTTTCCAAATATTATCCTAAGTTTTCTTCTTACTTCTCTCAGGCTGTACATGGGTGAAAAACACAAACTATCCCAATGTCTTCTCTTAATCATGGCCAACAGAACATTTCTCAGCTAGTTGTATGGCACCAAGTAAAAATCAGTTCAGATACTTTTCATTAGATAAAGAGTGAAAATCTACAACCACAAAATCAAAGTAGTTTGCACAAACTGTGACTGTAAATGAAAGTTGTTTAAGCCAAGTAGGCAAGTAAAATTTGTCAAAAACATTAGGTTTTTCAAAGCCAGCTGCACTCCAGTGCTATTTTCACAGGTAAATTGTCTCCACTCTTGATCACTAATGCCCTTAATGGATTCTTAGGAGATTTGTAAATTTTAAAAGAACTCTAGAAACAGAGTCTAACATTATCATGGCCACTACCATTCACTTAACACATACTTCTTGAGCATTTGCTATGGGCCACACACCATCAGTCAGGAGAAAGACTACTTGTAGATAAAGGATTTTTTTTTCCTGCTCTCTTCTAAATATTCTATAAACTCAATATACCTCTAGGTATATAAACACTCTAGGCCTTCACCTATTCCTGGACTGATTTTTTAATGGGAATAAATACATACCTCTACATTTATTTATTTATTTTTATTATTAACATATAATGTATTATTTGTTTCAGGGGTCCAGGTCTGCGATTCATCAGTCTTATACAATTCACAGCACTCACCATAGCACATGGCGTCCCCAGTGTCCATCACCCAGCCACCCCATCCCTCCCACCTCCTTCCACTCCAGCAACCCTCAGTTTATTTCTTGAGATTAAGAGTCTTTTAGGGTTTGTCTCCCTCTCTGGTTTCGTCTTGTTTCATTTTTCTTCTCTTCCCCTGTGATCCTCTGCCTTGTTTCTCAAATTCCACATATCAGTGAGATCATATGACAGTTGCCTTTCTCTGATTGACTTATTTCATGTAGCATAATACCCTCTAGTTCCATCCACGTCGTTGCAAATGGTAATATTTCATTTCTTATGGCTGCATAAAATTCCATTGTATATATACATCGCAACTTCTTTATCCATTCATCTGTTGATGGACATCTAGGTTCTTTCCATAGTTTGGCTATTGTGGACATTGCTGCTATGAACGTTGGGGTGCACATGTCCCTTCAGATCACTACATTGGTGTCTTTAGGGTAAATACCTAGTAGTGTAATTGCTGGGTTGTAGGGTAGCTCTATTGTCAACTTTTTGAGGAACCTCCATACTGTGTTCCAGAATGGTGCAGCCACTCTGGAAATGGCTTACATTCCCATCAACAGTGTAGGAGGATTTCCCTTTCTCCACATCCTCGCCAACATCTGTCATTTCCTGACTTGTTAACTTTAGCCATTCTGACTGGTGTGAGGTGGTATCTCACTGAGGTTTGATTTGTATTTCCCTGATGCCGAGGGATGTTGAGCACTGTTTCATGTGTCTGTTGGCCATTTGGATGTCTTCTTTGCATAAATCTCTGCTCATGTCTTCTGCCCGTTTCTTTTTTTTTTTTAAGATTTTATTTATTTATTTGACAGAGAGAGAGATCACAAGAAGGCAGAGAGGCAGGCAGAGAGAGAAGGAAGCAGGCTTCCCGCTGAGCACGGAGCCCGATGGGGGCCTCGATCCCAGGACCCTGAGATCATGACCTGAGCTGAAGGCAGAGGCTTTAACCCACTGAGCCACTCAGGCGCCCATTCTGCCCATTTCTTGAATTATTTGGTCCTTGGGTGTTGAGTTTGATACGTTTTTTATAAATTTTGGATACTAGCCCTTTATCTGCTATGTCATTTGCAAATATCTTCTCCCATTGTTAGTTGTCTTTTGGTTTTGTTGACTATTTACTTTGCTGTGCAAAAGCTTTTTACCTTGATGAAGCTGCAATAGTTCATTTTTGCCCTTGTTTCCCTTGCCTTTGGGGATGTTTCTAGGAAGAAGTTGCTACAGCTGAAGTTGCTTCGAAGAGGTTACTGCCTGTGTTCTCCTCAAAGATTTTGATGGATTCCTGCCTCATGTCTAGGTCCTTCAACCTTTTTGAGTCTATTTTTGTATTTGGTGTAAGGAAATGGTCCAGTTTCATTCTGCATGTGGCTGTCCGATTTTCTCAATGCCATTTGTTGAAGAGACTGTCTTCTTTCCTTTGGATATTCTTTCCTGCTTTGTCGAAAATTAGTTGACTATAGAGTTGAGGGTCCATTTCTGGGCTGTCTATTCTGTACCATTGATCTATATGTCTGTTTTTGTGCCAGTACCATACTGTCTTGATTACAGCTTTATAATAAAGCTTGAAGTCCGGAATTGTGATGCCACCAGCTTTGGTTTTCTTTTCAACATTCCTCTAGTTATTCAGGGTCTTTTCTGGTTCCATACAAATTTTAGGATTATTTGTTCCATTTCTTTGAAAAAAGTTGATGGTATTTTGATAGGGAATGCATTAAATGTATAGATTGCTCTAGTTAGTATAGACATTTTAACAATATATTTTCTTCCATACAAATTTTAGGATTATTTGTTCCATTTCTTTGAAAAAAATTGATGGTATTTTGATAGGGAATGCATTAAATGTGTAGATTGCTCTAGTTAGTATAGACATTTTAACAATATATTTTCTTCCATGGGCATGGAATGTTTTTCCATTTCTTAGTGTCTTCCTCAATTACTCTCATGAGTGTTCTATAGTTTTCTGAGTACAGGTTCTTTGCCTCTTTGGTTAGATTTACTCCTTGGAGCTACCTTCTACATTTTTAATGAAAATTGACCATAACAATTTAAGAGTACCCCTTTACAAACCACTTTTTAGGAGCTACTTAAAGGAAAATAAGAAATACCTGTATCTGAGACTATGAAATCCTTGAGAGAATATCAAATTGCAAACCTTATCAGAAATGAATAATTTTCCTGCTTCCTTCTGACTCAATTGAGTTTTTTTTTTAAAGATTTTATTTATTTATTTGACACACAGAGAGAGATTACAAGTAGGCAGAGAGGCAGGCAAAGAGACAGGGAGAGGAGGAAGCAGGCTCCCTGCCGAGCAGAGAGCCCGACGTGGGCCTCGATCCCAGGACCCTGAGATCATGACCTGAGCCAAAGGCAGAGGCTTTAACCCACTGAGCCACCCAGGCGCCCCTCAATTGAGTCTTAAATAAGCCTGATCATACCTTATTTTAAATATAGTTTAGCTGGGGCACCTGGGTGGTTCAGTTAAGCATCCAACTCTTGATTTTGGCTCAGGTCACAATCTGAAGGTTATGAGACTGAGCCCTGCATTGGGCTCCATGCTGAGTGTGGAGCTTCCTTAAGATTTTCTCTCCCTGTCCCTCTATCCCTCCTGCCCCACCCATGCTCTCTTTCTCCCTAAAAAACAAAAACAAAAACAAAAACTGTGTGTTACCTGTAACATACACTGGTTATTCAGTATTACAAATTACAAAATTCTTATTAACAGAAAGACTTTAGAGTCATTTACATGTAAAAAAAAATCGGGGGGCACCTGGGTGGCTCAGTTGATTAGGTGTCTGACCCTTGGTTTGGCTCAGGTCAGAAGCCCATGGGTCACGAGTTTGAGCCCCACCTCAGGCTCTACACTTAGCAGAGGAGTCTGCTTTAAGGTTTTCTCTCTTGCCCTTCCCACCGCATACACTCGTTCTCTCTCTCTCCAATAAATAAATAAAGTCTTTTTTTAAAAATTTAGTAAATGCCATATACTTTAAGCAAAATTGCAGAATTATAACCACCATTTTCTATTCTCATCATGTTGAATTAACATAAAGGGTGAAAAATTCCTTCTTAAAAGGTTAATTTTAGGGGGCACCTGGGTGGCTCAGTGGGTTAACCCTCTGCCTTCAGCTCAGGTCATGATCTCAGGGTCCTGGGATCGAGCCCCGCATTGGGCTCCATGCTCAGCGGGAAGCCTGCTTCCTTCTCTCTCTCTGCCTGCCTCTCTGACTATTTGTGATCTCTCTCTCTCTCCCTCAAATAAATAATAAATAAAATCCTTTTAAAAAAAGTTAATTTTAGGAAGTCTTTTATACTCATTCAATAACAATTTGCTGGACATCTTTTAAAATATAAAACATCATGGTAGAAACTGAAAAATATAGACAACTATAATACAAGATACAAAATCAGTTAATAACATTAGATTATTTATGATTTTGGCCTTCTGACTTGGTTGACAACTTTGTGACTGTGTCACTGAAGAATGTTCTGGATCAATGGATTCATTAAACTCAGGCACGAAGTGAGTGATGCTCAAAGATAATCACTGCACTAGGAAGAAACTTCCATTTTTCCCCTCCCAGCCTTTTGTCTACTATCATGCAGGTCCTGGACCCATCATTACCAACAGAAATAGACAGACATCTAGGGGTTATCTGATCGCGCAAAGTCACAAAGCTGACGGGAATTAGCAGTTACAACTATCTTCAGCTCATTCCCATCATTCACATCCACTAGAGTCTGCGCTTGCCTCCAAGCACAGTCTTGACCTCCATTACTACTCGTATAATCATTCAGATTCCAAAATGCACGTAAGGGATTAGTAGCACACTCCAGCCTCTCAGTGACTCAACGTCCTTACATCCAGAGATCACATCCTCACTCTGACCTCAATCACCCACTCTCAGAGAGGTCTGCCAGATATTTAATGTAGCGATTAATGTATTGTGAGCAAAGTCTTAATTTCAAGCATCCCACTAAACTCCTGCCTTTCCGGTTCGTTCCCACTAGAGACAATGAGTCCACCAGAACATATGACCCCTGGATTTTTCACTCCCCACCCAAACTGGATTCCATAGACCACATATTTTCCAAGGAATCTCTTCTTCCATTCTACCTGCCTAATAAAATCCAAGTTCTAGTTAAGCCAACCCACCACTGATTCCACACCTGCAACCACAGAGCTCACCACGGCTGGGGGAAAATATACACAGTAATGATATCTGCTTTCACATGAAAGTTAGGATGATAAACCTCATGTTATTTCAGTGCCGTCTACTCTTTCTATTACATTTCCTTATTCCATTCACTCTTCCAGATAATTTTTACACCTTCACTTCTCTTCCTGGAAGAGAGAAGAATGGAATACATCCAACTCCCTACTCACTTCTGGCACTGAGATGTCTAACAGGCATCTCAAATTAACCAAACTCAATTTCTCCAATTTCTCTCTCAAATCTCATGCTTGTTAACTCTTCCCCAAACTGTAACTCAGTTGCTCAAATCGCCTTAAGAGTCACCTGCTACACACACACACACAATCTCTCTCTCTCTCTCTCTCTCTCTCTCTCTCATCTCATACCCCTTCTTGCCAACTTCAGTGCTACTACCTCAGATGAAGCCACCTTTTTTTCCTCGATTCATTCAAAACCCCCAACAGCTTTCCCTGCTTCTACATGTGAACGATACACTCTGTTCCCCCATGAAGTAACCAGTAATCCTTTTAAGGCTAGTTCTATCACTTTATTCACCTGCTCAACAGCTTCCAGTGACTCTGGCCATATTTAGAATAAAACTCAGGGCGCCTGGGTAGCTCAGTGGGTTAAAGCCTCTGCCTTCGGCTCAGGACAGACAGCAAAACACGGGTACAGGAAGCTCAAAGAACAAGCAGGATAAAAATGCCAAAAAAATTTAAACTAGGCATGTCATATTCAAACTACAGAAAATCAAAGATAAAAAAAAAAATTCTGGAAAGAAGCCAAAGGCAAAAAGTACCTTCTCTATAGAGGAGCAAGGATAAGAATAACATCAGACATCTCCTCAGAAACCACACAATTAAGGAAAGCGGAATGAAATATTTAAAGTGTTGAAAGAAAAAGATGATAATAAAGTGTTGCGAGGGGAAAAAAAGCTAAAATTCTGTATCCTGTGAAATTATCCTTCAAAAGCAAAGGAGACAAATACCATATGATTTTACTTTATATGTGGAATCTAAAAAACAAAATAAATGAACAAAACAGAAACAGACTCATAGATACAGAGAACAATCTGGTTGCCAGAGGGGAGAGGGGGTGGGAAGAGGGGCAAAATGGAAGGGATTAAAAACTGCAAACTTCTAGTTACAAAATAAGTGACAGGGGTGCAGTGTCCAGCATAGAGAATATGGTTAACAATATGGTAACAATTTTGTGTGATGACATATGGTGGCTAGATTTATCATGGTGATCACTTCATAATGTGTGTGTGTGTGTGTGTGTGTGTATTGAAGCACTGTGTTGTATACCTGATATTAATATACTATTGCAGTCAATGACACTTTAATTTTTAAAAAAAGTAAAGAAGCAATACTTTGTCAGTCAAACAAAATTTGAGGGAATTTGTAAGCAGTAACCTGCCTTGCAGGAAATATTAAAAGAAGTTCTTCAGGAGCACCTGGCTGGCTCAGTCAATACAGCATGTGATCCTTGATCTCAGGGTCGTGAGTTCAAGCCCCATGTTGGATGTGGAGCCTACTTAAAAATAAATACAATATTTAAAAAAGAAAAGAAGCTCTTCAGAGAGAAGGAAATGATATCAGAAACTCAGATCTGCAAAGAGGAAGAAAATTAGAGAAGAAATAAGTGAAGATAAAATATATCCAATAGTTGCTTTTTTTGTCATATTTACCTCATTATGTGTCATAAAAGTAATTT
Organism: Ailurus styani; assembly: GCA_002007465.1. Classification (NCBI taxonomy): domain Eukaryota; kingdom Metazoa; phylum Chordata; class Mammalia; order Carnivora; family Ailuridae; genus Ailurus; species Ailurus styani. Next base: position 1,356,986 of record LNAC01000067.1, on the reverse strand, counting down.
CAAAAAAAATTTTTTAAGTAATCTCAATCCGTACACAATCAGAGTTGCATTAATAAGTGGAAATGGGGGCGCCTGGGTGGCTCAGTGGGTTAAAGCCCCTGCTTTCGGCTCAGGTCATGATCTCAGGGTCCTGGGATTGAGGCCCGCATCGGGCTCTCTGCTCGGCAGGGAGCCTGCTTCCTCCTCTCCCTGCCTCTCTGCCTACTTGTGATCTGATCTCTCTCTCTCTGTGTGTCAAATAAATAAATAAAATCTTTAAAAAAAAAAAAGTGGAAATGGTTTAGAAGTAGGCAAGGAGAAGATGAGGAAAACTTGGTTAAGATTTCTTTGTCCTGGGGCAGCTGGGTGGCTCAGTCAGTTAAGCATTTGCCTTGGACTCAGGTCAGTGTCCTGGGATGGAGCCCTGCACCGAGCTCCGCAGGGAGCCTGCTTCTCCCTTTCCCTTTGCTGCTCCCCTGCTTGTGCACACACTCTCTGTCAAATAAATAAAATCTTTTTAAAAAAAGAAAGAAAGCTACTGAGGGTAACAAGGAATCCCCTAAAATACCAGAAAGCCCATTAGAATTTTAAAAAAAAATTTTTTTTCCTTGTCGCTAGTTGTTTTCTTTCTGACTAAAAGTTTATGGCCAATCTTTAGTAAACGTATACAATTCCAAAGCATGCATTTTGTGGACATCACTCCAGCTGTACCTTACTTTCCTGTATCTCGGGGCGCCTGGGTGGCTCAGTCAGTTAAGCATCTGCCTTCAGCTCAGCTCGTGATCCCAGGGTCCTGGGATCGAGCCCTGCATCAGTCCCACATGGGGCTCCTTGCTTAGCGGGGAGCCTGTTTTAACCTCTACTTGCCACCCCTCCTGCTTGTGCTCTCAAATAAATCAATAAAATCTTTAAAAAAAATTCCCTGTATTTTATATTCATTCTTTTTTAATTTTTCTTTAAGATTTCATGTATTTGTCAGAGAGAGAAAGAAAGGGTGCAAAGCAGGGGGAGCAGGAGCCAGAGGCAGAGGAAGAAGCAGTTTCCCTGCTGAGCAGGGAGCCCAATGCAGGGCTCGGTCCCAGGCCCCTGGGATCATTACCCTGAGCCAAAGGTAGACATTTAACCGACTGAGCCACCCTAGTTTTTTCAATAATATCTTGCTTCATCATAATAGTATGAAACCTTTAAAGCAAGAAGGGATGGGCCACCTGGGTGGCTCGGTGACTTAGGCATCCAACTCTTAATTTCAGCTCAGGTCATGATCTCCAGGGGATGAGACTGAACTGAGTCAGGCTCAAAATTGGTATGGAGACCACTTAATATTCTCCCTCTCTCTCTCCCTCTGCCTGCTCCCCTGCTTGTATGCACACGCACACACGCGAGCTCTCTCAAAAAAAAGTGAAAAATAAAACAAGAGGGGAAATGAAAAGGTAAAGAACGATTTGCTTTCTATTTTCTCCACAGAATGGATGAAATGATCCTAGAAGAGCATTTTAAAAGTACCTCAACCTCCAATCTTCGTAGTATGTCACGTGGGCTGACCCACTGGCCTATACTCCCAGCCACAGGAAATGCCTACAACACACATCTCTGTTGCTATGATTCACTTCTGTATTTTCCCTTTCCCTTTTTTTCCAGCAAAGAAGATAAAATTTGAACTATCTGATATTAACTGAATTTGCTTTGAATGTCTCATGTTCAAATTTCCTTACAACTATAAATATCAACTACCCTTTTTTAAAAATTTTTTAATTTTATTTATTTATTTATTTATTTATTTATTTATTCATTCTTTGCAACTACTCTTTCCATACTAATTATTATTCCCTATTTTAGGAAATATTCCCTATGTTGCTAAGTTCCTAAAGGACTTGCATAATGTCACAAAATAAGCCATAATGCTGAACACAAAAAACAAATAATTTTTGGCTCAGTCCTACGGTAATGAGGTTATATTTCTCCCTATTTGGAAATACATCCAGGTGGGACTTGTCTGCCAGTTTGAATATGACATATCATAAAGGCAAGACCAGGGCACCTGGGTGGCTCAGTGGGTTAAGCGTCCACCTTTGGCTCAGGTCATGATCTCAGATTCCTAGGATCGAGCCCCCTGCATCGGGCTCTCTACTCAGCAGGGAGCCTGCTTCCCCCTCTCCCTCTGCCTGCCTCTCTGCCTACTTGTGATCTCTCTGTCAAATAAATAAAATCTTTAAAAAGGGGGGGGCAAGACCACTTTAGTTTTTGTTTAAAGATTTATTTATTTGAGAGAGAGCGAGCATGCACCAGGGCTGGGGGGGTATTGGGGGGGGGATGGCAGAGGGAGAGGGAGAGAGTCTCAAGCAGACTCCCCACTAAGTGCAGAACCTGACACAAGGCTTGACCTCACAACCCTGGGAACACAACCTGCGTCAAAATCAATAGTCAGACGCCAACCAACCGAGCCACCTGGGTGCCGTAAGGCAAGACCACTTTTAAGGACTTTAAGGGCATTTTTGATGTTTTATCTCTCACAAAGATAAAATAATCAATGTACTATGTTCTTTTTTTTTTTTGTACTATGTTCTGTATTACTTCATTACTTTTCTACATCCCATTTGAAAAGAAAACATGTAATGGTACAGATCATCACAGAGAAAAAGGACACTTTTGTTTTTGTTAAGATTTTATTTATTTGAGAGAGCGTGTGAGTGACAGCAAGAGAGAGAGCTCGAGTTGGGGAGGGGGGCAGAGGGGGAAAGGCAAGCAGACTCCCTGCTAAGCAGGGAGCCCACCATGGACCCTGGGCTCGATCCCAGGGCCCTGGGATCATGACCTGAGCTGAAAGACTCTTGACCAACTGAGCCACCCAGGGGCCCTTAAAAGGACACTTGTTCTAGTCCCTCGCCTCACTCCAAAACAAGTCAGAATTTATTTGATAGTAAATTTGATTAAACCCTGATATTAACTTTCCCAGTAATGAATTATATAATTCTCAAACCTTGGAAAATTACTTTTAAGTAAAACTTAAGCATCTTTGAAAATTATTATTTACTCCTTTTATTTTTCACTCTCGGGACAGCAAGGCAGTGCAGCAGCCTTTGGGTGTCTTCCCATCGCCACTCCACCAGGCCCAGCTTATCTACTATATGAGGCATGGCGGCCAAAACAAATCTGACCATAGTTCCCTTCCTGCAGCTTTAAATTGCTCCCATCAGTCTTTCACGCAGAGGCCAGACTGTGACTCATGGAGATCAAGTCTTCAGCAGGGGATCCTCTCTACCCGGGGACTTCCCTCCCATCCACCACTACCACCAGCCCCAACCCCTAAGCCCAGGCAGTTCCTCGCTGTGGCACATGGAGGTCCTCCAGGTTAAACCACTCCATCTCCCCCTCCATTCCCAGCACTAAGTCGGTCAACAGCTCTAAAAGGTACCTGGATGCTGACTGCTCTCATGCTCCAGGACTGGCCAAATGCTCGCTGGGCCTCCACAGTACCCCGGGCCTAACTCCAACACAGTCTCACACCACACAGAAATTGTTACAGCCATCCTCTCCCTACTCTCAAGTCTGTGAAGCGTGAAGAGAAAATACTCATTTTTGTTCAAAGTAGTTTAAGTAGGTGTTGGGTACTAAATATTTACACGATTGTACTAAATTTTTTGTCTTCTTTGAACAGCCATTTCCTCTGGCAAATTTCACCTGGTCATTCTACGTCCAGTTTGAAAGTCACTTTCTCTGGGATCTCATTCACAATTCGCTAAGAAATTTCTCCAAATATTTACTATTTATGTGATTTTGGAAATACCATTTAACATCTCTGCACTTGTTTCTTCCACCATAAAATGGAGTGATACCAACTTCACAGAGTTATTGTAAGGATTAAATGAGTTAATGTATCTGAGGTACTCAGAAGAGAGAGTCTGGCACTTGATGTTTGATAAATGTTCACTATTCCTGTTATTCCAAGTAGTAGTGTTAATGCCTACTTAACCCACGTTATTAAGGAAAAGATTTAAGATGATTCACTTAATTGAAAATGATATATATCCAATAAGGTGTTAATACCCAAAATATATAAACACACACAACTAAAAAAATAATAATCCAATTAAAAAATGACAGATGACCTGAATAGAAAATTTTCCAAAGATATACAAATGACCAGCAGACCCATGAAAAGGTGCTCATTTATCACTAATTACCAGGGAAATGCAAATCAAAACCACAAGGAGCTATCACCTCACATCAGTCACAATGGCTAGTATCAAGAAGACAAGACATAACAAGTGTTGGTGAGGATGTAGAGAAAAGGGAACCCTTGTGCACTGCTGGTGGGGCAGTGCAGTCACTACGGAAAACAGTATGGAGATTCCTCAAAAAATTTAGAATAAAGCTACTGTATGACCCAATAATTCCCCTGCTAGGCATGTAACCCAAGGAAAATAAAACCACTAATTCAAAAAGATATATGCATCCCTATGTTTACTGCAGAATTATTTATAATAGCTAAGACATGGAAGTAACCGAAGTGTCCATCAGTAGATAAACGAATTTGGGGTGTGTATGTGAATATGTAAATCATATATATACGATATATATGTAAGAATAATGGACTACTACTCAGCCATAAAAAGAGATCTTGTCCTTTGCAAGATGGATGGACTTAGTATTACAGTAAGTGAAATAAGTCCAAGAAAAAGTCACAGGGATGAAAAGCACAGCATCGACAATACAGCATTTTGTAACGTACGGAACTGTTGAATCATTAGGTTGGATACGTGAAACTGATGCAACATTGTATGTCAACTAAATTTCAATTTTAAAAAATTTCTGGCTGAAATACAAAATAAAACCTGAAACGTTCCCAAGGTGCTTGTGTGGCTCTGTCGGCTGAGCCTCCAGCTCTTGATACCAGCTCAGGTCACGATTTCAGGGCAGTGAGATCCAGCCCTGAGCCCAGCTCCACACTCGGCAGGGGGACTGCTTCTCTCCCCCTCTCTCTCTAAAATAAATAAATCTTTAAAATAAAATAAAATAGGGGTGGCTGGGTGGCTCAGTCAGTTAAGTGTCTGCCTTCAGCTCAGGTCATGATCCCAGAGTCCTGGGACTGAGCCCTGCATTGGGCTCCCTGCTCAGGAGGGAGTCTGCCTGTCCCTCTCTCTCTGCCCCCCCACCCCATGCTCTCTCTCCTGCTCGCTCAAATAAATAAAATCTTAAATAATAATAAAAGTTTCCACACTGGTTAAAAAAAGTGATTTAATTGGGTTTTGCTACATACAATATAAGAATAAGCAGTTGTCTTACTATACCTAAATTTTTTATCACAATCAACTTGAACCATTGATCATTCTTTACCACCATTTGGCAGCTGATAAGCATATCAAATATTATCCATTTCTAACCAGGTCTTAGGTTGAATTACTGCAGCTCACTGCTTGTTCGGAAAGTGCCCAGGGTCCTGCTCTTGCTCAAGCCGACTCTGAAGGAATTTATAAACTCTTCATTAGAGGTGAAATGAAACAACTTCACCTAGATTTTCAAAGACAGTATGTAAATTGCATTCACCGGTCTTCTACCTTAAATCATTTCCACTATAAATTCCTCTAACTTGGGGTGCCTGGGTGACTTAGTTGGTTAAGCATCCGACTCTTGGTTTCGGCTCAGATCATGATCTCAGGGTCCTGAGGTCAAGCCCCGTGCTGGGCTTGTCCCTCTCCCTCTGCTTCTCCCCCTATGCGTGCTCTCTCATAAATAAATAAAAATCTTTTTTTTTAAAACTAAAAAAATAAATTCTTCTAACTCATGATACCTCGGCCTTGGCTGTCTAGTAAGCAACCCAATATAAACCACTCAAAGCTTAATTCAGTCTCCCCAAACCCTGTCCATCCTGCAGTTCCCATCAACTACTGAGGCTGGCAGCTCTATCTTACCAGGATTTCATGCCAAAATAAGCTGGAGTCATTCTTAACTCTCATGCCACATCTGAACTCTCAGCAAATCTACCTCCAGTAAATTTCTGAGCTCCAACTTGTTACCACCGCACAGTCTGGTTCCAGATTGTACTTACGGCCTTTTAAATGCTCATCCAGCCTCTGCCTTTGCTGCCTTAGTCAATTCTTCAGTCATTAGATGACTCTTTAAAAACAATTCAGAACATCACTTTCTGCTTAAATCCTTCCAATGGCTTCCCATCTCCTCAAAGATAAAATTACATTTTAATGTTTTTTCATGTCTTGTTAAACACAGCATCACCAACACCTGGAGTCACACTAGGACAATGTAAGAAACGAAATGTACATTTGAATAAAAGACCTTGCCTCAAGGGTTTTTATACTTGCTGTTCTCTCTGCCAGGAATGCTCATCCCTCAGATACTGCATGACTTCCCACCGAGCTTTGCTCAAGTATCACCCATCAATAAGGCCTTATGAACTACCCTACTTAACTTGCATCACAAATTCTCTATCCTTCCATTTTGCTTTCCTTCATAGAACGTATACCACCCCACCCCCTCTGTATGTCTCATTTACATATTGCCTATCATCTCCCATTCACACATTTTTAAGTTCCATGAGATCAAGAACATTTATTTCGTTCATTGCTGAACCTAGTATCCAGAGCAGTACCTTGCACTTTGCAGAGGCTCTAAGATTCTGTGTTCCATTAATATTTTATTAAATTTGAAGGCTAACAGTTAACTTCAGGACATCCCTAGTACAGCAGCTACAAATCTTTTTGCTAGAAATACTTGCTTTAACATCTCCAGTATAAATACCTAAAGACTTCCATCTAAGGCCACACAACTATCTAAAATAGTAAGTTATGATTAAACAGATAACTGATTTTTTAAAAAACTGCCTTAACAATATCTTTAATGCTGCCTAATCACATCCCAGAAGTCTTCTGTACTTAAAAACTCTGAAGTAAAGATCTGGAATAATAATCTGAAGTCAGAACAATTCAGATAATTTTGTGCCCCCAATACCTACTTAAAATACAAATAAGAGGGCGCCTGGTTGGCTCAGTGGGTTGAGCCTCTGCCTTCGGCTAGGGTCATGATCTCAGGGTCCTGGGATCGAGTCCTGCATCGGGCTCTCTGCTCAGCAGGGCTGCTTCCTCCTCTCTGCCTGCCTCTCTGCCTACGCGTAATCTCTCTCTGTCAAAAAAATAAATAAAATCTTTTTTTAAAAAATGACTATTACAGAGGTCTTGATTAAAAGCCAAATCCTCGGGCGCCTGGGTGGCTCAGTGGGTTAAAGCCTCTGCTTTCGGCTCAGGTCATGATCTCAGCGTCCTGGGATCGAGGCCCGCATCGGGCTCTCTGCTCAGCAGGGAGCCTGCTTTCTCCTCTCCCTGTCTCTCTCTGCCTACTTGTAATCTCTCTCTGTATGTCAAATAAATAAATAAANCTTAAAAAAAAAAAAAAAAAAAAAAAAAAGCCAAATCCTCGAACTGAATGTGTAACAATTTAAGAAGAAGACACTGAAGTAACTGGGGAAGGATTCAACAAAATATTTATCTGGAGACTGGGAAAGTGTGGTCAGTTGAAAGAGGACTTTCACTTTTATCACTATTTCTTCATGAAACATCTACCTACGTTGAAGACAAATTTTGAATGAAGTGCTGCCTATTCTGAATTACATTTAAATAGAAAAGTAGGTATTTTAGTTGATTTAGGGAGGAACATACACAGAGGAGATACACAGAAACTTAAATAAGCTTTCTTCTATAAAAAATGACATTACATTTACTACACTCTTAAAGCTATTATGCACATATTAAGAAAATATTCAAGTATTAAGAAGATAACCAATTAGGCTCTCTTAATTTATGAAATTCAAGAAGACCTAACCTACGAATCTTCTGACCTACACCTACTCTACCGCAACGCTCGATGATGTTTACACTAAACTACTTACACGGGGCCCAGCTATCAAAGAGCAAATGCCCACATTTTACAATCTATTATTTATAAATGTATTTAAAAATTTGTAAATTTTTTACTTTAGGAATTTATTAATTATAAATTTATTATTCCCTTGCTATACATTCTCTAAGAAAATTGTTTTTCTAAACAGAAAAAGGCCCAAAATCTAACAATCTTATGTAAGACGTTATTAGGCATAAATGAATTCCTGAAATGGTTTTAATAGGAACATATAAGTTCCTGGCAATTTCTTAATAAATTCCTAAGATTTGTAACACTTAGATTTTTCTTTAGCAGAAGCATATAAATACCGAAGAGGGAAACAGGTCCTTTGGGGTACAATGCTCTGGGACTGTGACAAAATATTTAAAGAAATCAAATACTGGCAACTCCTTCAAAGTAGTGTTATTACTTAAAAATTTTACTCTTACCACTGGGTGTTACACGCAACTGATAAATTATTGAATGTTACATCTGAAACTAAGTATATACTATACATTGGCTAACTGAATTTAAATAAAAAAATATTATTCATATAATAATTTAAGGTATTGTAAAACATGGGAAACTAAATGGAGCCCCCCCTTTTTTTTTTACAGATTTCATTTCTTTATTGGTTAAAGGGCTATTTTGATTTGGAGCCCCTTCTTAATGAAAATAAACCCCAAGGGGCGCCTGGGTGGCTCAGTGGGTTAAAGCCTCTGCCTTCAGCTCAGGTCATGATCTCAGGGTCCTGGGATCCAGGATGCCCCACATCGGGCTCCCTGCTCCGCGGAGAGCCTGCTTCCCCCCCTCTCTGCCTGCCTCTCTGCCTACTTGTGATCTGTCAAATAAATAAATAAAATCTTTAAAAAAAAACCCAAATGGTCACATTACAACTGAATATGTAAAAATATAGTAACATCAATAATCCTTTATATTGAGAATGTTCAGATAAACTGAAATATAGATCCCTTTACAGGTTCATTAATAAGGGTACATAAACATTATCACACAGTGGTTTAAGCCAGGTTGTTTCAACCCTACTATTGTTTTATGGACATAATTCCCCAAAATATGTTCCTATAACAAGTACTCACCTACAACACTCTTTCAACAAACAGATTATTTTACAGACTATTTCGTGCCGTGTATCATGTAGGGACTGGTTGCGGCAGAAACACTAAAAACAACTTTACAGTGGTATTACAATGTACATTTATTTCCTCTCACACACTGCAAAAAAGCAGTTTGGTATAGTGAAAAGAATACTGACCTAGAAAAAAAATGTGCTTTGTAATTCCTGCTGTAGCCACTTACAACTTTTTAATTTTCAGAGTAAAAGAACCATATATTATATACCATTTAAACCTGATTCAGAAAATAAATTGGACTATGTAAATATTTTAAGGTTTTAATTAAAAATAAAAATACAGCATTTCATTACATTTTTAAGGCTCTCGAGGGTCATAACCATTAGAAATGACAAAATACTCTAACCTAAAAGGAAAACAAGAATGCTGCAGCCCCTTATTTATATTAAAGCTATTGGGGCACCTGGTTGGCGCAGTCGGTTAGGCGTCCGACTTCAGCTCAGAATGTGATCTGGGTGGTGATCAGGGTCGTGAGACTGAGCCCCATGTTTGGCTCTGCATTCAGCAGAGTTTGTTTCAGACTCTCTCCTGCTCCCTACCCCTTCCCCCCTCAAATAAATAAATCTTAAAAAAATTATAATAAAGCTGTAGTGCTGGAATTATAAAATCCTCCACCAGGTCACAGATTCTTTAAGAATTAAAAAAGAAAGGTATCTATGAAATTTCCTAAGAAATTTTATCCTTTTAAGAAATAGTCTCTACATTTTCTATAAGAATATTTTTCATTTTCAAAATGTACCCTTACCTCTCCCAAAAAACCCAAAATATTCAGGGTGCCTGACTAGCTCAGTCAGTGCAGCATGCGACCTTGATCTCAGAATTGAGTTCAAGCCCCAGGTTGGGTGTAGAGATTGCTTAAAGTCTTAAAACTCCAAAACATTCAAATGACATATAGGATTTAACTGCCTTTCCAAGAAAGACTGTATATTTATTAGTATCTCCTTGTAGGTCTGCAACCCTACACTCTGTTTTATAGAAAAGTATCAGTTTATCACACTGAAAAGCTACCTAAACTAAGAATTTGAGTTTGTCTTTTAAAGAACTATGTACAGGTATTAAAGACTTAAAAAATAATAAGTATATAGAAAGCCCGCACCAACTATTTTACAGACTTCAACCATATTTTCCATTTTAAATTTTATCTGAGTATCTAACACTTGTTAATCATATCTTATTAAAACAAAAATTCAAATAGCAAGCAATAAAAGATGTTTTAAATAATTGTGGCAGATTCTATCCTTTAAGAGTACTTGTATATTTAAAACATTTTATTAAGGTGTGAAAGGGAAAAAAGTTTTACAGTCAAAGATTTACTGACATGATTATCAATGCTTTCAATCAGAGTAAAACAAATCTTAAAATATGCATTGAGAGTTAATTATTCTTCATCTTAATTTCCTTTCATCTGAAATTCAGAAGTCATGTGTGTCCACTTTAGGGAAAATTTATATAGGAAAAAGTTTATTAGAAAAATAAACAACTTTAAATTTTACAATATTTTCCACTTCCAAAATTCTTTTATATAGAGCAGATGTGCTTTATGGTTTAAACATAATCTGATTTACAAAATCTCATTTAGTCCTAAGGATACAAAAACACAAATGGTGAAATGCTGGTAACTATTAATAAAAATTTTTTTAAAAAACACCATTTGTTGCAGGTACCTAATATAACAGTATTTACTGAAAAATACAAATGACTTTCAATGAAATTTACTGTACTGGCTTATTACCAAAATTAATACTATCAGACTAAATGTAGATTAATTTGTGTGGCCTAGGTTTATTTTTCAAAAATTTTATCAACTATATCAGGAACTAGCAAATTTTTCCTTAAAAGGTCAGAGATTAACTATGTTGGGTTTGCAGGCCTTATGTTCTCACTCAACTCTGCCACTACAGGGAGAAAGCAGTCACAGACAATATGTACATGAATGGATACACGCCTGTGGGCTGCAGTTTGCCTGCTGCTGAACTATACAGTGGATTCTGAGTAAGAGACTGATAATTTCAGGTGCCATATTCCAAATATGCCATATATGGGGGTTAGGAGGAACAACATAAATGGTAAACATCACTAAATGAACTATTTTTGGTTAAAAGTTTCACACTTATTTCCCAATCTTAATTGCATGTGTGTATACATGTATATATACAAGTTATAAAACTATTTCATTTTAATTCCATATTCTTTTTGGTGTGTTAACATAGTATCGGACCAAAGTCAGATAAGCAGCAAAGTACCACAAATGACTGAGTACTCCGAGGCTAGCTAATCAATAACCATGAAATTTGGTTTTGACATCTAAATATTTCCAAACAATGAAAAAACTAATTTATTTGTTGTGCCCTTAAAGAAAATATGAGATGTATATTTCAGATGTCGTTTTAAAATTTAATTGAATTGTTACAATTTTGAAGCTAAATGTGATTTGCTTTGTTTTATTAGAAAAAATACTCAGGCAAGGTCTACAATCATCGGTCAATTAAGAATGACTTACAAGAACATGAGGCAATAAAATAAAAAATACAGGTACAAACTATATATCTGAAAACACTTCTATTTGGCAATTTTATAACAAATCAAAATTTTAAAAGAACAAAGAGGATTGCAGATTACTTTGTAGATACAGAATAAAGCAAATGATGAAGTGCTTAAGCAAAAGAAAAAAAAGTAAAAACACACTGCTTTTCTTTTCAAAAATAAAATCACATTTGCTACAGATCAAATGGATAATACCCTTATTAAACAACCATTCCAGAATGTCTTAAAGTAGCAGTGCTTTTATTTGCACTTCATTTAATTTTATATGACTCATTTCATGTATATAGCTCTTTACCCCACTGTTAACGAATAAAGTCTCCCATAATTTTTATTATTTTTAAATTTTTTTTAAGTAAATGAGAAATGATTTATGTATCATGGAACCTTTCCCATTTTGGAACCAAAGGCTTAATTCTATATTTTTGTCTATTCTTTAAAAAATTTAGTGTAAAAACTGCTGGTTTTTATATCACTGTAGTAAAGTGAAAACTCCTCAATCAGGAGTATTTTCTGCAGTTTGACTGCATATAACCACATATACTTTACAATATGTCCTTCCAACAGTAAGGAAATAATTGATTTCACGGTCACTGTCAGAAATGAGTGCCATAATTCTATTATGGGTATAGGTCCTCCCTCAAAGACTTTCTGGAAGGATGTTCAATGTGTTTTGTTCTTATAGATACTAACAGTAGTACATAGTCCCTTAAGTCTGCAAAGACATTTATTGTTAAAGAAGGTGCTTTATTAACAATTCCTCTGGCAGCACTAGTGAATTACAATATCCTTCAATATTATTTCTACCCATAATATATACATTTAACTTTCATGCCTCTAGAAAAACATCTACAGTACATTTCATAATATAAAAATATATTACAAATCTGCTGAATTATTTACAAGCAATGTTCTATTATCTCTATGCAACATTTGTTTGATACAATACTAACAAGTTACACATATTTCCATTTCTGTAAGTTAAAAAAAATCCATATGGCTTCTTGCTTACCAAGCAAGAAAGTGATTTTATTTTCCTTTTCAAAACCAACTTTGGTGCATAAAGGATTCAGTTTGAAAATACTTAAAAAAAAAAAGAAAAAAGAATACAATTTTTCTTACGTTAAGAAACAACTCATAAACCAAATGCTTTCCTCAGAAAAAAAAATTAGAGGCTTATATAGGTTAAAATGAAAATATGAGGATTATTCAAATAATTTGAAAGAGAGGTTTTTCAAAAACCGTTAACAGATTAGTTATATAGGTAAATATTAACATACTGTACTCCATGAGAAAACCCTAGTCCTGAAAAGGGAGCCACCAGACATACTGCAACACTCTTTAACAGAAATTTTCAGCCCTAATTCGATAGACGAATTTTTAGTTGATTGCAAATGTCGTTCACTGTTTGCTTAAATACAAATTGAACACTTTTCTTATCAGAGTTCTGCAAAAGAACACAAATGGCAACCAATCACATCTATTTATCATAATTGAAAGGTAAATTATCTCTTGATAATTTTCATTGTCTAAATATTTCCTAACTTCAAATCAATAGACACTGTCAAGACAAATATCCTTACAGTGCTTTTGGTATTTTTAAGGGCACATGTTGTAATTGTTTTCTTTCCAATATAAACTACTGTAATTGCTAAAGGGAGGAAAAAAAAAAGCAGCTTAAAGCAGCAAGCATGCAAAGCCTTTAAGAAGCTGTTCCACTAAGTTGCCAGAAGAGTGTTTGCTCAGTCTCCCACAGTACCATTCCATGAAAATGTGGATATACAGTAATATATTAATATATTCCACAGAAGAGCCTACTTCATTCACAGAATGTTTACACTAAGCATAAATATTATTCTAAATACTGGATTTAAGAGAAAAAAAGGAAAGGGGTTGACTCTAATGTGCAACTTTTACTAAACCCATTGTCAGTGACTAAGACTGCAGGTGTCCCCGCTTGTTTGCTTTTTATGTATTTATTTATTTTTTACCTCTTCAACCTCTTCTGCGGCATTGTTCTAGAAAAAGAGAAAAAGGAATATTATTTTATTCAACTGAATTAAAAACACATTAAGTATTTCAAAAGAGACACTAAAAACATTAAATAAGATATAGGCAATGTGACAATGACTGATCATTAATTTATTTCCAAAGCATTCACACTTTAATGGCTGTAAACTCAGTTACATAATACAGTTTTAATAAATCCTTTTTTAGTAACCTGATTCTAAAAGAGATTCTCATGCTTAACATGCATTTTAACCAACAAGGACTTTAAAACTGATGCGTAAATCCTAAATAAATATGTCCTTTCTAGTTTCATTTTGAAGTTAGTATGTTGTTGGAAGGTTTATCATGCTTTCATTTTGAGATGTGTGTAAGCCACAAAATAATTCTCCTAAAACAAGTTAGAACAATTGGTTTTTACTTAATTTCACAAGTTTTCCAAATCAAAATCCAGCCCTTGCTCACATGTTACACCACAGCAAATGTAGCCAGTTCTATTAATCTGTACCACTTTAGGAAAGACTTAATTCTAATTTCCAGAACAGTAGAAGCATGAAAGTTTAGACTCAAAATAAATGTTAAGACCGGGGAGGGGATGGAGGGGAAGAGGTAAATACAGTTAAAATTAACTCCACAGATGCATTTAATATGTCTTACGAACATGTTCATTACCCAAAAATGAAATCAATAAGAAGTACAGATGTACACTTTTGAAAATATGCAATGCAATTCCTACACTCTTTTGGACAGTAGTTCTGCACCTGAATTTTTTTTTAAGTCACTAAAAATATTCACTAAAATATCTAATTTGCTTATGGTATACACAAGAGCTAGTCTGTGAAAAAGGAAGACTCTTAGAGAGGGGGAAGTAGAATGTAGGGCAGAAACACAGAAGTTAGTCTGAATCTTACAATTAAGATTCATGCCCTTTTGTCAACCCTCTGCGTAAGGGATGTTTACAACCAGTTCTAATAGCAGGGTGGCTTTCCCAAAATATCACTCTTTTAGAATGCTAATTTTAATTACTCCCTTCAAAGAGAAAGCAGAAATAAACCCCAAATTAAGTACCAGTAAATAAAGAACATTCAATTATTTTTCTTATAAAGAGAAAGGTAAATCTTGACTTTCTCATATTTTTGGTAGTGGATTTCCTTCAATCTTCTCCTTCAAGGTAATTTCACTATTTAATACACTAGTTTATCTCTTGATAACATATTTCATCACAAAAAAAGTTTTAATGGTACTTATTATTAGCACCTTCATCAGAAGATGTTTAAAATAAATTTGGGGGGAGTAGGGAAAACTCATGAATCTCAGTGTTTCCACATGGCAAGGCCCATTATGTTAGAATTTCATTCTCCGAAGTTATCTCCAATTATAAGAAATCCTATTATACTGAACAACATTCCAAAAAATTGAGTCAGAATGAACAGAACCTCCAAGTGTTTAACTGCTTCAGAATTTGGCATAGGACACAGTCTCTTTATGATAGCTAAAATTCAAATTTGGTATTATCAATTATTATATGCTATCTTATTCTTATTCAACCTATTCCTATACAAAATACATATCAAATTAAAATTGATTTTCAAAACACAGAAAATCTGCTCATGAACTGTGCTTCTTAAGCATTTTCACCACTTTCTGAATTACCCTAGTATATGTCATTTGGATGGAGGCAGTAAGAAGAGTTCAGTCACATACTATCTGTGTAACCTTGGGCAAGCTATTCAAACTCTTGCCTCAGTTTTCCAATCTGTAAAACAGAGATAGTAACACCTACTTCACAGGCTGCTGTGAGGATGAAGTGTATGTAAAGCACCTAGCAAAGTGACTCAGCACATAGTCAGAAATGTTGGTCTCTTCTCCTTCCCCCCCTATACCTTCATAAGCACAGCACACTAAAACAAAGGTCAGATCAGAAAATTATTAGCAATGTGAACACTGAGCTACCTCTTAAAAACAAACACAACAATATTTAAACTGTTCTAAAAAGTTTGGGTGGAGTATAAATTTAAAAATTCAACCATTTATGGTATTTTAGGGATATTCCCAAACCCAGAAAAGCCTGCTATTATAAAATGAATCACACATTTAAACAAAAGGCACTTATTTTCAAAATACTATATATATTACAATCTAAGCTACATAAGATAAATCTGGAATTAAACTGGCATATAAACTTTACCAAAATATTATCTTTCTGAATCCTAAACTTTATAAACGTTTGTAATGGAATTTCCATAGACAAAAGCTCCAGAAAGCAAACTATGCTTGGTACTGAAATTCAGTACTTAAAAATAAGTCTTAACCTTACATCCAAAATTTAGGGAGATTTAAGATTACAATTCAAAAAGTAAAACATCAAATCAAGAATTAAATTACCTGTATATGTTTGGATCCAAAAGCAAGGCAGTATCTTTGGGTAGCTTTGATAAATGAACTACTTTAGTTTTTAATTGATGTCGTTCACTTTCATTCACCCACACATCAGGCAGACTATGAATTAAAAAACAAGTCATAAATGAAATAACATTAATCTTCAAGCTTACTCTTCATATAACTTCACATTACCCAGACTTTTCTCTTAGTGTGACTGAGCCACCTAGGTTAACAAGCTCCTGAAAAAACCCAAGGAACAGCAATGGGATGCAGAGTCTCAGCTAAAAAAATGGCAGTGAAATTTCAGGCAGGGCGCCTGGGTGGCTCAGTGGGTTAAAGCCGCTGCCTTCGGCTCAGGTCATGATCCCAGGGTCCTGGGATCGAGGCCCACATCGGGCTTCCTGCTCAGCGGGGAGCCTGCTTCCTCCTCTCTCTCTCTCTCTGCCTGCCTCTGCCTACTTGTAATCTCTCTCTGTGTGTCAAATGAATAAATAAAATCTTTAAAAAAAAAAAAAAAAAAGAAATTTCAGGCATATATCTGGGAATGACTTAGGAATTTTTGGTGGCAAAGCCATATCAAACTCAGAAACACGCATTATAAAACACTATCTTTTGGGTGTGGTGCATAAACAATGAATCTTGAATCACTGAAAAAATTAAAAAAACAAAACAACAACAAAAAAACACACTCTTTTTGGGCGCCTGGGTGGCTCAAGTCATGATCTCAGGGTTCTGGGATCGAGCCCCGCATCAGGCTCTCTGCTCAGCAGGGAGCCTGCTTCCTCCTCTCTCTGCCTGCCTCTCAGCCTACTTGTGATCTCTCTCTCTCTGTCATATAAATAAATAAAATCTTTTAAAAAAACACAAAAACAAACAAAACAAACCAATCTTTTAATTCACTAAGTAAAATTCCTATTTGAGGTTGACTTGATGACATTTTGACAATGAGCTTTTTATTTTTTGAGGTACAGTTGACTTCCAACGCATAGTAATTCAACAATTCTAGACATTACTCTGTCACCGTATCACATTACACTACTTATTGACTATATTCCTCATGCTGACATCAAGTTTTTTAATGAAGAAGTAAACACTCCACTAGATTAAACCCCATGTAAAAAATGCACATGTGATCAAATCCTGAATTCAAAGAAATCAAATCCTACCAGGAAATTCAAATAAAAGCATTTGGATATTTGGACTGATCAATTTCCAGAATACTAAAAAGATACATATATTTCAATATATCTTGAACTATGTTTATAACCTTAATATAAAAAGAGCTCTTACAAATCAGTATGAAACAGGTGAATGCTCACTGGGGAAAAAGGAACAGGGGAGACAAAAAAGGACACAAACCAACAATTCACCAAAGATTAAAAAGTTTAAAACTTATCTTACATGTATTCATAGAAATACAAAATGTAAAAGGATAAGAGTCGATGTATTAATAGTAAGCCAGAGAAAATAAACTCTCTAATGTAGCAGGTGGGATTATAATTGGCATAAACTTTCAGAAAGGCAATGAGTATCAAAAACCTTAACATTTTGCAGTTTGTGTACTGATTTTAATAGCTTTTAACAGTAGAGAAAAATGGGTAACTTTTAATGTTTCAGCTAAAAAAAAACTCATTAAATGAACTTTACAAAGCCATTTCAAAAATATTTTACAGTAGCATTTCCACAAAACCTGGGTGGGGAGAGGGGAAAGTGGTAGAAAATATGTTCTACATTAATGACAGTCACAAGATTTAAAAAAAAAAAGCTAGATTTCTTTACCAATATGCTAGCATGTGAACTCCAAAATCTATTTAAGAACTCTTAATTCAAGGGATACCAGTGATTCAGTCGGTTAAGCACCTGACACTTGATTTCAGCTCCTGTCATGATCTCAGTGTTGTGAGATCAAGCCCCACATTAGGCTCCATTCTCTCTCTCCCCTTCTGCCCCTCTTTCCACCCACTCTCTTTCTCCCTCCTCTTAAAAAAAAGAAAGAGGGTGATGATTATTAAGGAGCGCATGGAATGCATGGCGCACTGGGTTATATGCAAACAATGAATCCTGGAACACTACATCAAAAACTAATGATAAACTGTATGGTGACTAATACAACAAAAAAGATGATTAAAAAAAGAATAAGAGGTGTGCCTGGGTGGCTCAGTGGGTTAAAGCCTCTGCCTTCGGTTCGGGTCATGATCTCAGGGTCCTGGGATCGAGACCCTCAACGGGCTCTCTGCTCAGCAGGGAGCCTGCTTCCTCCTCTCTCTCTGCCTACTTGTGATCTCTCTCTCTCTCTCTCTCTCTCTCTCTGTCAAATAAATAAATAAAATAAAAATAAAAAAATAAGAACTCTTAATTCACATCACATTCATTAACATCTCCTTAGAATGAGAAACAATATTATAGAAAAATATTTCATGGGCGCCTGGGTGGCTCAGTGGGTTAAAGCCTCTGCTTTCGGCTCAGGTCATGATCTCAGGGTCCTGGGATCGAGGCCCGCATCGGGCTCCCTGCTCAGCGGGGAGCCTGCTTCCCCCCCTCTCTCTCTCTGCCTGCCTCTCTGCCTCCTTGTGATCTCTCTCCCTCTGTGAAATAAATAAATAAAATCTTTAAAAAAAAATAAAAAAA
>LNAC01000067.1:1324753-1338406 GCA_002007465.1 Ailurus styani | reverse complement strand
AAAAAAAAATAAAAAAAAGAAAGGAAAAGAAAAGAAAAGAAAAAAGAAAAAAGAAAAGAAAAATATTTTGGGGCGCCTGGGTGGCTCAGTGGGTTGAAGCCGCTGCCTTCGGCTCAGGTCATGATCCCAGGGTCCTGGGATCGAGGCCCACATCGGGCTCTCTGCTCAGCGGGGATCCTGCTTCCTCCTCTCTCCTCTCTCTGCCTGCCTCTCTGCCTACTTGTAATCTCTCTCTCTGTGTCAAATGAATAAATAAAATCTTTAAAAAAAAAAAAAAGAAAGAAAAAAGAAAAAAAAAAGAAAAATATTTTGTAACAAAGACAAGGGGGCCTGGATGGCTCAGCCATTAAGCATCTGCCTTAGGTTCAGGTCATGATCCCAGTGTCCTGGGATCGAGTCCCACATCAGGCTTCCTGCTCCATGGGAAGCCTGCTTCTCCCTCTCCCATTCCCCCTGCTTGTGTTCCCTCTCTAGCTTTGTCTCTCTGTGTCAAATAAATAAATAAAATCTTAAAAAAAAAAATAACAAAGACAAACGTTAACCACATACTAATGATTTCTGAAAAACCAAGTATACACAGTGAGATTCCATCTACTTAAATTTATTCTATTCTTGGAATTTTTTTATTTTATCCAAAATTTCTAAGGTACACTTTCAATACTTTTTCTAACAAGAAAAAAAATTTTAATTAAAAGATAAAAGGAAAATTAAACATGAAATGTCTAATTAAGGGCGCCTGGGTGGCTCAGTGGGTTAAAGCCGCTGCCTTCGGCTCAGGTCATGATCCCAGGGTCCTGGGATCGAGGCCCACATCGGGCTCTCTGCTCGGCAGAGAGCCTGCTTCCTCCTCTCTCCTCTCTCTCTGCCTACTTGTAATCTCTCTCTCTGTGTCAAATGAATAAATAAAATAAAAAAAAATAAAATAAAAAAGAAATGTCTAATTAAGGGGACCCTGGGTGGCTCAGTTAGTTAAGCATCTGCCTTCAGCTCAGGTCATGATCCCAGGACCCTGGGATGGAGCCCCACCATCAGGCTCTCTGCTCAGTGGGGAGCTTTCTTCTCCCTTACCCTCTGCCCCTCCCCACCTCCGCTTGTGTGCTCTCTGTTAAAAAAATAAAATAAAATAAAAACATTTTTAAAATCAGGAAAGAGAGAGAAGAGAAAAGAAAACAGAAAGAAAGAGAAAGAAAAGAAAAATGTCCAATTAAGGAGCATCTGGGCCAGAAAAACATAATGCTGCTGGAAAACCAGCCAAATGATTTTTCTATATCATTGTGTGCTAGAAATTATTTAGAAATTTTTTAAATAAATGATTCAAACAAAAGCACAATTAAGGTTGCCTGCATACTACCTAAGGGTCACCAAAAAATGCTAAAAATAATCACAGCCTAAAAATGACTAAAAACTGCTTTAACAACTTTTATTAAAAACAGTAAAAAAGGGGGGTGCCTGGGTGGCTCAGTTGGTTAAGCAACTGCCTTCAGCTCAGGTCATGATTCTGGAGTCCCGGGATCAAGTCCCACGTTGGGCTCCCTGCTCAGCAGGAAGTCTGCTTCTCCCTCTGACCCTCTTGTCTCATGCTCTCTTTTTCAAATAAATAAATAAAATCTTAAAAAAAAAAAAAAAAGAACAGTAAAAAAGCTAGTTGTAAAGCTTATACCTTGACACCTTGACGCAGGTACTTTAAAAGCTTTCACAGACTATCTTTTTAATACTGACAAGTCAAAATGTCATGCAGTTTAATTTCTGTTAATTCTTTTATAATACTCAAATCCACTAACTTAAGTAATTTTTTAGTATAAGATTTTAATAAAAATAAGAGTCTATTCATTATACATAGTATTCCAAATACTTACATGTCTTCAGGCATCCAATGAAGCAAAAGTTTTATCTTTCCAGAATCCTCTTTTCTCTTAGCTATTACCTAGTAATGATATAAAAGATCATAAAAGTGATTTGTAGAACATTGTTTTAATATATCAATAAAAAGCACTTTTGATCCTAATTAAGATTTTCTTAAGTGGTCATATCCTAGACCAGATGTTACTAAAATATTATGGTCTGCTTTGAGAAGCTTCACCTTTGATAATGTATTTTCACAAAAGAAAAAGAGAAAAAAGGAGTTGAAGAAGTTTTGCACTGCCAAATACTAACACCTTGTTAACTTTATTAAGGGACTGAAAATGTTATTTATTTTACTATCAAAGTCTGGAGATTAGCTAGATTGACAACCAAAAATCCATTACTGGTTGGAATATTTTTAAAGAACAAACACAAGAGGGGTGCCTGGGTGGCTCAGTAGTTAAGCGTCTGCCTTCGGCTCTGCTCATGATCCCAGGGTCCTGGGATCAAGCCCCGCATCAGGCTCCCTGCTCTGCGGGAAAGCCTGCTTCTCCCTCTCCCACTCCCCCTGCTGGTGCTCCCTCTCTCGCTGTATCTCTCTCTGTCAAATAAATAAATAAAATCTTTTTAAAAATAAATAAAAGAGTAAAGAAAAAATAACAAATAACAGCTGAGATAAGAAAAGTCTTTAATTTATGACTAAGATATCTGTTGTTTGCTTGGATGTTTCCATTTGCTGGTTGGTTTGGGTTATTTTAAATGAAACATGAGCCAATCCGTGCCTACAGAGCAAAGTTAAATGGTGGCTCAACCGGAATAAAAAGACCTATATAATATAAAATATAAAAAGGGCAACATACTTGGTATTCATTACCAGATTCTGGAAATTTAAGGAAGTGCTTAAATAACTATATTTAAATAACTATATAACTATATAAAACTATATTTTGTAACTTCCATATTAACAAAATTAGCATCTTAGTGTTCTCATAATCTAAATCTCAGTATTTAATTTAAGCTGCAAACAGCCACCCACCTCAAAATGTATTAGAACTAAGGAAAAACAGCACTTTATACAAAAACAAAACACCTTCTATCCCCATTATTTAAAAACCAATAGTAAGTACTCTAACTCTAGACTTAGCAATGAGATTAATTTAAGAGCCCAAAGACAGATCTGAAGATGCTGAAACAAAATACCTCTAACAAAAAAAATAAGACATGAAAACAATGCAAACCAACCAAGCACAGCAAACCAACTGACTGGTAACTAGGATTCTGCTGACCTCTTCTGGAGAAGGCTCGAAAGAAAACGTTTCAATTAAAGAAGACAGAAATTAGGCCAACTGCACAGCATGTAGCTCACAACATATTTTTCTGCAAACTGTATGGTTATACAGTTTTGTACGGTTTCTAGGAAACTTAAATTTTTACTTGGTATTGAATAGTCTGCCTACTAAAAGAAGTGATTCTGTGTAACACATACCACCTCCATTAAAACCCTCCTAGTCATGGAACTTGGGAGGTCTGCTTAACACCTTTCTTTTCTATTGTATCCAATGAAGTACACATTTTCCCATACTGAGAGCTCTTCCTTCCACTTTCCTCAGGAAAAAGCACTTCTCAGATTACACTCTACCTTTGCGGCTCTCTTCCTCACTTCAAGGTATTCATGCATCCCTGATGTGACTTCAGGGTTCAAATCACGCTTTATTTGTTAGGTTTTTTTATATGGCAAACATAAAAATCAGGTTCTTAAAACCTCTCAGATATTTTCTACAGCTAAAAAACTGATTTTCATGTTCACAATTTTGACACAGCTAATTAAAAAAAATTTTTTCCAGACTCAATATCACCACTGTTTTTAGTTCCTTTGTTTTTCTGATCATATCTATTCCTCCCATGGTGAACCTAAGGATTTCATCACAAGAAGTTGCTCTAAAGAAAGCATGTCAACACTGGTGCTTCGTTTTTTAAAACACAACCTTATTTACCATCATCACCAATATCCCTTAATATTTGAGGTATCTGTTCATTACTAAACCATTATTTTATCAGATCTATTGCCCTTTAAAATCAGTGATAAGCCCCAAACCTCACTCTTTACACTTCTTCTCTACCTATTCTTAGTTCCTAGGCAATTGTATCCAGTCTGATTCCTGTAAATACCAATGATATGCTAAAAATATAATATTTGTATCTGTAGCCACACCTCCCTTCTGGGCTCAAACTCTTACATCCATCTAGCTAAGTGAAAGAGGCAATAGATTCTCTACTGAATGTGTGAAAAAGTAAGCTCTTGGCACTTCCCTCTCCCCCAATCTGCCCTTCCCAAATTTTCCATTAAATGGCAACTCCATTCTTTTGCCCAGTTGGCCAGGCCAAAAACAATGGAGTCATCCTTTACTTTCATTATGAAACCAACATATGATCCATCCATAATTCTGGTCAGTACTACTTTCAAAAGATACTCAGAATCTAACAATTCTTACCATCTCCAATGTAACCATTCTGGCCTTTTCTCACCTCAGATACTAAAAAGACTGATCTTCTTTTCCCCATCCTGACCTACACTCTGTCTTCAACACAGAAATCCAAGTGAGCACATTAAAATCCACATAAGAGGGTGCCTGGGTGGCTCAGTGGGTTAAAGCCTCTGCTTTCGGCTCAGGTCATGATCTCGGGGTCCTGGGATCGAGGCCCGCATCGGGCTCTCTGCTCGGCAGGGAGCCTGCTTCCTCCTCTCTCTCTGCCTGCCTCTCTGCCTACTTGTCATCTCTCTCTCTCAAATAAATTAAATCTTTAAAAAAATAAATAAATAAAATAAAATCCACATAAGAGGAAAGAGATCAGTGAGTTTACACTAGAAAACTTCTGAGTAATGGGAATGTTCTATATCTTAACTGTGGCAGCAGTGGTGGTTTCATAGATCAATTGTCAAAACTCATATAAAACTATATGGGTGCATTTATATTTATTATACCTCAATAAAAATTACCAAAAAAAAATCACATCAGACCGTGGTTACTCAAACTTCTTCAACAGCTTCCCATCACACAAAGAATAAAAACCAAAGTTTTAGTCCAACAAAATTCTCCCCCTATTATCTGACTTAACTCTGACTCTCTACCTTCTCGCCTACTTGGCATTCTTTCAAACATATTTGGGATATTCCTACTTTTCAACTTATATTTGATTTTTTTCCCTCTAGCTATGATGTTCATTCCCCTAATAACTGAATGGCTCATACCCCCACTTCCTGTAAGTTTTTACAATTTTACTATTTTTTTAAAGATTTATTTTTATTTTTATTTATTTATTTGGCAGAGAGAGAGATCACAAGTAGGCAGAGAGGCAGGCAGAAAGAGAGGAGGAAGCAGGCTCCCCGCTGAGCAGAGAGCCCGATGGGGCCTCGATCCCAGGACCCTAAGATCATGATCTGAGCCGAAGGCAGAGGCTTTAACCCACTGAGCCACCCAGGCGCCCCAATTTTACTATTTCATCTTGCTTATCATGTCTCTTCCACTACACATGGTTTACGGTTTTGTTTCAATGCTTTTGTTCACTAGTATTAGTACAGAGTAGGTGCTCAATATTTAAGTGAATGAACAAGTGAGTACTAATGCCACACTCTGGGTCTGGTGACCACATCTTACTTACGGACCTTTGAAAAAAAGAACAATTATAGACCTACCAAATCATAAACCTATGTTATCAAACTTCAGAGGATTTCAGGGGCACCTGGGTGTTCAGTTCGTTAAGTATCTGCCTTCAGCGTAGGTCATAATCCCTGGGTTCTGGGATTGAGCCTTGTGTCGGGCTCCCTGCTCGGCGAGGACTGTTTCTCCCTCTCCCTCTTCCCCTCTGCCCACTTGTGCTCTCTCTTTCTCCCTCTCTCAAATAAATAAATAAAATCTTTTAAAAAACAACAGCAGCAAAGGAGGAATTTAACCACTGCTGAATAAGCCCCTCATCTTGCAGAATCCCATCAGAATTCCCAAAAGAGCCATTTTAACTTTGTCTTCTCAAACTCTAATTTTTCTTTCAACCCTTTTATTCTTATTTAGATAACTATATTTCCAATGTTTTTTTTAATCCAATATTCTTTAAAAGAGAATAAATATAGTGCACCTCTCCTCAAACCCAAACTCACATCACATGCTCCAATCTCAGAAAAGGTTCCCTTGCTTTCTGTCTAATCTTTACCTTTCTTGCCCTTAATTCTGGCAATCATATTCAAAATTGGGAATTTTTCTCTGGAAGTATATACAAAAGAAAAAGTGAAAACACAAAACAACAGAACCTCAATGTTACAGGAGATGGAAAAAATAAATATTCAAACCAGTAAAGAAACAGATATCAATACTGATTTTTTAGGCAGCTCTTTCTGCCCATGGGTCCTGTCCCATGCTATAATAAAACCACGTTTCTGCACCAATAATATTAGTAATTGATCTTTTGTATTTAATTCTTCTGAATTCTGACTGATATAAAAAATAAAACCTAGGGCGCCTGGGTGGCTCAGTGGGTTAAAGCCTCTGCCTTCGGCTCAGGTCATGATCTCAGGGTCCTGGGATCAAGGCCCGCATCGGGCTCTCTGCTCTGCGGGGAGCCTGCTTCCTCCTCTCTCTGCCTGCCTCTCTGCCTACTTGTGATCTCTCTCTCTGTGTCAAATGAATGAATAAAATCTTTAAAAAAAATAAAATAAAATAAAATAAAATAAAATAAAATAAAATAAAATAAAACCTAAACTTAGTACATTTTAATTTCAACATCAAAATTAAACAATCCCTTTCTCCAGGGATTCAAATCACCAAGGTCTACTCTAAAATTTACAGCAAAATACAACACCAAAATACAACAATTACCTACACCAAAATACAACAATTTAAGGATGACTGGATAATAAAATGGCAAGGGGCATGGGAATAAAGAATTCTGTCACCTCTTAACTAACCAAAAATAAAGTATTTATCGCTTTTTCAGATTTGACACTTTTCCTATACTGAACACCGTCACTCAAATATACAGACTGACTACTATGTGTCAAGGCACAATTACAGAAACTTGGGATATATCAGTAGAATAAACAAATAACTCCCTCCTTCACAAATCTTTAATTTGACAGCCATTATCTTACTTCTGTTTAATTTCAACTTTAGATACATTTTGGCAGGTGAGGGAGAAGCATGTAAGCACTGATGGCTATGAGTTAAAAAGAGTCTAATATTCTAATTTTACAAATGAGGAAACCAGAAAAGACACCTAGTTTAAGGTTAGAGCCTGATCTTCAAACGCCTACAAGACCAAATGTCACCCTAATTTTCCTAAATAGCTTAAATTAAAGGCTAAAATATTCAATTTAATCATCAAAATGTTCAAGTGTGGGAAATACAGTTGACTCTTGAACAGTGCAGAGGTTAAGGCTGCCAACCCCCCTAACAAAAACCCACATTTAACTTTTGACTCCCCAAAAACTTTACAAGTCTACTGTTGATCAGAAACCTTACCGATAATATAAACAATTAACATATATTTTATATATTATATGTATTATATACCATATTCTTACAATAAATTAGAAGAAAATATTAAAAAAATCATAAGAAAAATACATTTACAGAACTTACTATATTTACTGAAAAAAAATCTGTGTTAAGTGGACCCCCAGTTCAAACCCATGTTGCTTAAGAGTTAACTGTATTTGCTTTATAACCAATACATGTAATTTCTAAAATACTGATAAAGCAGAACTTTTTGTGATTTTGTTAAAATCTATTAGATTTTGAGTTTAGAAATGATTGTGAAAGTCAAAATACACGTTCTTGCAAACCTACACAGATAATTTAAAAAAGACAGTAACAAATACTTACAGTACTATGAAAAACAACACTGTGTCCCTTCCCTAAACTTTCTATGTGAGCTGAGAGGTTAAAGCATATGGCTCGATGTCTTATCGCATCCAGTGTTTGTGCATCGAAGAAATCATGTGGTCGTGCTAAAAGTCAATACAAAGGGAAAGAATATTTAGAAAAATGTAACAATATGCGAAGCAGCCAAATAATCCACTTTCCACAAAAATATGTAATAAGTAAGAAGGACTAAAGCAATTAACGTAAGTATCTACCTGGTGTTGAAATAAAAAAAATTATTTTGCTTTCAGAACCTGGGGTCTAGCTGACAAGGAGGATACACAAAAGCAGACTTGCAACTAATGAGTGAATGTGGGTTAACTATGCCCATTGGTGTGTAAAGCTCTAACCGTAGTCCTCATGATTCCACACTGCAGTTACTATCTTTTCCATATAATTTCATGTTTTACTTCAGTGCCTCTCCTGAGCACCAGTCCTATACTTTCAACAATCTGATGAGTATCTCATCTACCACTATACTGCGATCCAATTCACCACAGCCAAGCATATAAAATACATGTCATGAATATTCTATATTAACATATAATCAAAAATTTTCCAAATTTGGGGCACCTGGCTAGTTCAGTTGGAGGAGCATAGGACTCTTGATCTCAGGGCCATGAGTTTGAGCCCCATGTTAGGCAAAGAGATTAAAAAAAATTTTTTTTCCCCAAAAACCTGTAATATTATTTTGGAGTTTTGGGCAGGTATTTTCTTGATTATAAATAACTCTTCTGGGGCGCCTGGGTGGTAGAGATGGTTGAGCATCTGACTCAGTTTTGGCTCAGGTCCTGATCTCAGGGTCCTAAGACTGAGCCCCAGAACAGCTCCACATTTAGCGGGGAGTATGCCTGGGATTCGCTCTCACCATGTCTCTCTCAAATAAATAAATAAATGAATATTTAAAGGAAAAATAAATAACAATCTAAGAAAATTATAAATATAGTTTTCAGTGCCAACGAGTCTGCCAAAATTCTTTCAAACTCCCAACTCCACCAGTTATTAGCTGTGTGACCTCAGGCAAACTGCTTAATCTACTTAGCCTATTTCCTTATTTGTGAAATGGAAATAAAACAGCTATAGACTATGATTAAGTAAAACAAATGCATATGAAAAATGCCTTAAATCAAAAAGCAGTTTATATTAATAAGCTTATACTACTTTTTAAAAAAAGCTCACAAACATGGCAATAAGTGATCTCTTCGTGTAATCACAACAAAACCATACACTGAAGATTTAATTTGGTAAGAACATTTTTTAAATTTCTATTTTCATCCCACTAGTATTATTATAAATTGCGCCACTTTTATTCCTAATAAGAATGTTGCTCAAAATAAGGAAAATGAAAAATTTCTTATTTTACAACTGTGGAGCTTACTAATACATGAAAATTTTCAAGATCATCTGTAATTAAGAATTAAATTTTATGGGGCGCCTGGGTGGCTCAGTGGGTTAAAGCCTCTGTCTTCAGCTCAGGTCATGATCTCAGGGTCCTGGGATCAAGCCCCGCATTGGGCTCCCTGCTCGGCAAGGAGCCTGCTTCCTCCTCTCTCTCTGTCTGCCTCTCAGCCTACTTGTGATCTATCTCTCTCTGTGTCAAATAAATAAATATAATCTTTAAAAAAAAAAAATTAAATTTTATGGGTAGGGATAGGGTAGATGGATTATGGACAGTGGGGAGGGTTTGTGCTATGCTGAGTGCTGTGAAAGGTGTAAGCCTGATGATTCACAGACCTGTACCCCCTGGGGCAAAAAAAAAAAAAGAATTAAATTTTATTGACAATAAATGAAATGGTTTGATTTCCTGGTACAGTATATTCTGAACTATATGTATGCTGACTTACCACACTACCCTGATTTACTACTACGTGAAGTGGATTTGCCTCTACTAATCATGGAGTTCTCAGAACATCTATACAAATCTACCAGCGCTTTGGTGGGAACTGTTTTCACCAGATGGCATACTCAATAAATAGCTATTTTTTCACTGGACTTTTCTTCAAAAGGAAATAAGCAAAACATCAAGTAATAAACTAGCAGAACCCAAAGACTAGGAATGCAACAGTAAATCAAAAAAGATTTGACATTTATGGGACAAAAAAAAATCTAAAGGAAAAACAAACCCCCTTCCTATCAGATTTGTGCCTACTGGGGGAAAAAAGTGTACTTATCTACTTTGTCCATGTTCTCCGAATATGCTTTTTCCTAAGCAGGATAAGCACTTACAGAAAAGAGAAAAAAGAACAACAGTATCCAAAGCAGGTCTGTGTCATGATCCATTAGGGAGAGGGAAGAAAATACTATCACTACTTTTGTTTTTCATCTCGATGTTTTTCAATATACCCTTCTTGGTAATTGCTTTATAATGTGTATTAGTAGCATTATCTGTGTGCACTATGTAATAAGCATAGATATTGGGACTGGGTGCCCAAGCGTTTTTTTTAACTGATGAGCTATACAATCAAAAACCTTTGGAGACCACAAAGAGACTGTGGCTCAAAATTATACATATTACTTGATTTCTTTTTAACCTTTTGGTATGGTATTATGGGTATCTCCCCAAGAATGGTATTATGGCCATGTAAAAGAACACCTTTATTCTTAGGAGATGCCTTGGAATCAGGACCAAAAAAAGTATGTATGTAGGGAGATAAAAAAAAAAAAAACAAAAAACAAATATGGGGCGCCTGGGTGGCTCAGTGGGTTAAAGCCTCTGCCTTCGGCTCAGGTCATGATCTCTGGGTCCTGGGATCAAGGCCCGCATAGGGCTCCCTACTCAGCAGGGAGCCTGCTTCCTCCTCTCTCTCTCTCTCTCTCTCTCTCTGCCTGCCTCTCTGCCTACTTGTAATCTCTCTCTGTCAAATAAATAAATAAAATCTTTAAAAAACAAAAAACAGGGCGCCTGGGTGGCTCAGTGGGTTAATGCCTCTGCTTTCGGCTCAGGTCATGATCTCAGCGTCCTGGGATCGAGGCCCGCATCGGGCTCTCTGCTCAGCAGGGAGCCTGCTTCCTCCTCTCCCTGTCTCTCTGCCTGCCTCTCTGCCTACTTGTAATCTCTCTCTCTGTGTCAAATAAATAAATAAAATCTTTAAAAAAAAAAAACAAAAAACAAAAAAAAACAAAAAACAAAAAACAAACAAATATGGCATATTCTCTAAATGAAAGATATACAAGTATTTATTGTATTATTCTTTCCACTTTACTTTCAAGTATGTCAACATAGAAAAGCTTTAAAATAAATTTTAAAATTCTATCAAACAGAAAATGACTTAAGCTACAGTTCTACTATTCGTTAATGTATTTTTCACCCAGTTCAGTGAAAATGACCTCTCTGAATTACATGAGGAAGGTACTTTCAAAGAGATTTTAGTACACTGCTATAGACTTGTATATTTTTAAAGAAGGAATGGACTGCAATGGCAGCAGCTCTGCCATTAAAAGCACAGCACTGAATAGTGGCTGCTCACAGTGAAAGATCTTGAATCTTTTAAAGTTCATACATTCAGGATTATCCTCATTTTCCCCCATAAAACAGGAAACAAAAAAATTTTTTTTCACCCACCACAAGACCTCTCTCTCCACAACTCTCCCTATTACACAGCCTGTTTTACTAGTTAATATTGGAAAAAACATTTTCAAAAGAGGCCATAGACTTGTGAGCCACCAGTCCCTCCACTTCTAAGTGAGGACTGGATATTTAATAGAACTGTTCTTTTTAAAGAGAACTAGCAAACTCTATAGATATTGCCAAGCAAATAATGTGAAAAAGTCAGTAAGTTTAAATGACTAATACAGGGAATCCCTGGGTGGCTCAGTTGGTTAAGCAGCTGCCTTCGGCTCAGGTCATGATCCCAGCATCCTGGGATGGATTCCCACATCTGGCTCCCTGCTTGACAGGGAGCCTGCTTCTCCCTCTCCCTCTGCCTCTGCCTGCCACTCTGCCTGCTTGTGCTCTCTCTCTCTGACAAATAAACAAATAAAATCTTAAAAAAATAATAAAAATAAAAAATAAAAATAAATGACTAATACGTATAAACTGCGAAGAAAATAATGAGGCTATTAAGTGGAATAGGTGGGAAAGTTATTCTCACTTTTGAATACCGTGATATATACTTAGTAAAATACACAAATGTCATGTTTTTATAAATGGAAGGCAAAAGGAAAATGGATCCATAAGCTAAATTTAATAGCCAACTTTGAAAAATACATGTTTATTTCAACAAGAAACTTAGAGTTTAGAAAAGTTTATCACCAATGATTTGTTCATTTGTCCACTCTAGATTTGTAATAACAAAAAAAATGTTAACATTTTAGAGACAAACCTCCTAAACTGGATTAGTGTCTGGAGTTCCTTCTATACTCTAATCAAATCCCAAGAGAAAGGAGGGTTGGCACAATCTGTTTTTCTCTTTCCAGTTCACCCCTGCAGTGGACTCCCTTTCAATGATAGCTGCAGTCTATCATAGTTCTTTATTCAGGACATATTTAGTTAGCCAGCTGACACTAAAAACCAGGGCCAGTGCTAGGCTTTGGAGGTTCTAAGTGAATTCCTGCTCCCCGCATTTATAAGCCTTATCATCTTGTGTTCTATCCTAAATATTGAGGATACATAACAGAGGTGTTACAATAGACTTAAGTACTGAGACACACACTACAAATAGTTTTTGCTATTCATACATACCACTTTGGACCAGACTAGTTACTTTTACTTCATTATTACCTTTAACATGTTCAAATGTTATAAAATACCAACACTGTCATATTTTACATTTTCTTATTTTAGAACACAATCAAAGGAACCCTCAAAATGGAATTCTATACAGATTTTATATTCTAAGGCCACATATACTTACCCTCCCTTAACTACGAAAATAAAACATATTATCACACTGAATTCTCACAGTGACACTCAAGGGATCCTATCTGTTTATTATTGTTAACAAAAATACACAAGCAGAGTTAAAGAACAGTAAAACCTGAATTGCATGAATGCTCAAGATATAAACAAAAGCTATCTAATATACACACAGATTTTTAGTGAAACACTTACGTAATGAGCGTCGTCTTTTGTTCTTTAATTTTCTCCTTTTGTTCATCCCAGCTTTAGAAGGAGATTCTTCTTTGGCCTTTGGCTGGCTAGAAACTTTTGAAGAGTTCTGCTGACTGAAGTGTGTGGGTACATGGCGAGCTAGCCCTCCCTGAGAAGCAAAGCTGGCATTGCAGCCACCAACAACACACTAAATAAAAATAAAAAAGGATGTCAGGAATCCCATATAGGGCACAAGTATAATATGAATTGAGTATTCTGTATTTTCAGAAGTAAATCAGGAACACTACAGAACTATTCCAGATAGGAATTATGAAAGACTACTACATCCTTTCTTTTTTTTTTTTTTACATCCTTTCTTTTTATAAATTGCCCAAAACAATACACACTAGGCAGTGGCAGAGCTGGAAAAGAAAACTCTATAGTTTCACAACTCTCCAGTTTACTGCTCTTCCCGCTCTACACAAGACAAAAATAGTGAGATATCCTTCCCAGAAAAAAATCAGGTTTTCAATTAATCACTTTCCCAAGAGAAACGCTAAGTTGGTTTTATTTTTTTTAAAGATTTATTTATTTGTCAGAGAGAGGGGGAGAAACAGGCTCCCCGCTGAGCAAGGAGCCAACTCAGTACTCGATCCCAGGACTCTGGGATCATCACCTGAGCCAAAGGCAGAAGCTTAACTGACTGAGCCACCCAGGCATCCCAGTAAGTTGTTTTTAAATCAAAGAATTAGATATCCTGGGGTGCCTGGGTGGCTCACGGCCTCATGGGTAGTGGGATCAAGTTCCGTGTCAGCTCCCCACTCAGCTTGGGATTCACTCTCTCCCTCTCCCCTCCCTGCCACCCACCCA
>LNAC01000067.1:1291547-1324466 GCA_002007465.1 Ailurus styani | reverse complement strand
CACACACACACACCCTTTCCCCTTCTTGACGCGTGCGCTCTAAAATAAAGCTTAGCGGGGAAAAAAAATCCTAACAATTACTTAGGACTCCTAGACTTTTAAAATTATTTTTATCAGGGGCGCCTGGGTGGCTCAGTCCTTAAGCGTCTGCCTTAAGCCCAGGTCATGATCCCAGGGTCCTGGGATCGAGCCCTGCATCAGGCTCCCTACTCCGCGGGAAGCCTGCTTCTCCCTCTCCCCCTGCTTGTACTCCCTCTCTCGCTGTCTCTCTCTCTCTGTCAAATAAATAAATAAAATATTTTTAAAAAATAAATAAATAAAATAAAATGATTTTTATCTTAATGATATATACTACTTCAAGACCTTCAGCAGCCTTCCTACCGTTCTACACTGTTGTAACAGATAAGGAAGGTATACAGTGATAATGACTTTTAAACCACTAGATCCAGCTGCTGAGAAGACTTTTGCCCAGGGTTGGTCTTATGAACCTCTCTGTAAGTTCCATTAAATACTGCCTCTTTAGCCTTCTACACATGCCAGATTGAGAAAACAAAAGGTTAACCACCCAAGTCACCTGCAGAGCTGCTACTCCCACAATGAATGCAGAATGTTTGACTATCACTAAAATTATAATACACAAATTAGCTATAGTACAAGTTGTGTATTCTAACAAATAAATGTTACTAATTAAGACAAACACCATTTTCAAAATGATCCCCAAACAGCAAAATCCACAGTTGGATTTCTGGTGGCTTTTCTAGTAGTAACTCATCCAATTTACTTCGCTTCTGACTTAACAACCAAACTCCAAGCATGCAAATCTGTCATGCTGAATACCAAATAAACACATCACATTAGTCCTAGGTGGCCCAACTTATATTAGAGTTTATCTAGGTAATACCACAAAAAAACCTACATGTTTCCAGGCTCTTTCTTTCAATCCAGGCACCTTTACCATTTTAAACTTCTAAAAACACAATACAACTCTGTTAGTATACTGAGAACGTACCTTTATTCACAAAGTCCCTCTCAATCTACCCAACTTAAAAAAGCTCATCTTCCTTTGAGGATATCCTGACACTTTCACTGCTTATCTAGATACTTATCACAATTCATCCTTTCTCCATGCATTCTGAAGGCAAGAATATACTTGTGTGTGTGTGTGTGTGTGTGTGTGTGTACACATATACCCAGAAGCACCTTATGAATCATAGCTATTTCTAAATATATCTGAAGAACTAAGCCACTTACAGATTCTGATAAAACTGATGCTGGCTGAAACATTTCACAGCAAGATCCTTATATAGTGCCATTCATAATTATTCTATTTATTCTGATAGAGAAGAGACATTTTATGGGCTCTACTGATACTCAGCATTACTAATAAAAATCTTTGCCCATTCTAAGGTGCACACTAAGAGGCAGAATGAGTCAAGGTTTTAGTTCAAACATTTATCTATTCTATGTGCTAAGATGCTAAAAGTATAAGGATGAATACTTATACTTAAGTTCCCACCCTTAAAGAGCTTATTTATGGTCAGTAGACACATGAAATGACAACTTCAAAAAACTATTTTCAGGGGTAAGGGACAGAAAGCTATGAGAACCCTGAAAAGGAGCAATTAGCCATATCAAGTGCTTTAAAATTAGTATTTCATTTAATTCTTACAATGACCCTATCAATAGTGTGGTCCTCAGAGAGCCTGCATCAAGAATGTTCAGCTACAGATTCTGATAATGAGAAGTTTAGCATCTGATGGTCACTGAATTCTCAGAATTTAAAAATTTACTATGTATATTTTGAGTCCCAAGAAAAAAATAGTGCTTTAAAAATTTCCATCTCTTCTAGATTACCCACAGAACACTGTCCACTACAAAAGCCACTAGCCAAATGTTACTACTTAACACTTTAAGACTACTGTAACAAAGAAACAAAACTTTAATTTTATTTAAATTAAATTTTATTAATTGACGTGAAATTCAAATAACATAGCATTAAAGTGTACAATTCAGTGGTCTTTAGTGCATTCACAATTTTGTAAAACCATCCAGGCTAGCTCCACATCCTTGCCAACTCCTGTTATTTTCAGTTTTATTAAAATCATCCTATTGAGTATGATGTAGTACATCATTGTGGTTTTTATTTGTATTTTCTTAATAACCATTTAATTTTTTTTAAAGTAATGTCTTTTTTTTAACAGTAAGACCAGCCCTTCCATTTTAATTTTCAATTGAAACCTGATACTCAATTTCACTACTGAAAAACTTTTAAGTGTATCAGGAACAGCTTGGTATGTGAATCTCTCTCTCCAATAGCAAATTTTGTGAAATCTAAATAAAGATGAAATGTTTAGCATCTGAATGGAGAATACCTTTTTCTTTAAAGTTCTTTTTTTTTTTTTAAAGATTTTATTTATTTATTTGACAGAGAGAGATTACAAGTAGGCAGAGAGAGAGGAGGAAGCAGGCTCCCTGCTGAGCAGAGAGCCCGATGCGGGCCTCGATCCCAGGACCCTGAGATCATGACCTGAGCCGAAGGCAGAGGCTTTAACCCACTGAGCCACCCAGGCGCCCTTTAAAGTTCTTTTATAAAGATTTTATTTATTTATATGACAGAGAAAGAGAGATTACAAGTAGGCAGAAAGGCAGGCAGAGAGAGAGGAGGAGGAAGTAGGCTCCCTGCTGAGCAGAGAGCCCAATTCGGGACTCGATCCCAGGACCCTGAGATCATGACCTGAGCCAAAGGAGAGGCTTTAACCCACAGAGCCACCCCAGATGAGAATAGCATGAATAGCCCTGAATGGAGAATACTTAAGTAGAATTACCCTGATGGGTTAGCTTTATACTGTTCAATACATTTTAGGCACTGAACACATGTAATTATTCAGCACTTGAAATGTGGCTATTCCAAATTGTGAAGAATTTTATGTATCAAATACACACACTGAAGGTTCCTGGGTGGCTTGCCAGTTAAGCATCTGCCTTTGGCTCAGGTCATGATCCTGGGGCCCTGAGATCAACTCCCTGCTCTGTGGAGGGAGTCTGCTTCTTCCTCTTCCTCTGTCCCTCCCTCACTTGTCCAAGTTTTTTTTCAAAATAAATAATCTTTAAAAAATATAAAATAATAAAATACACACTGAATTTTGAAGATCCAGTACCCAAAAAATTAAAAAAAATTTCATCAACTTTGTATACTGCTAAGATGTTGAAATAATAATATAATGGCTTAAGTCAAAGATACTGTTTAAATTATTTTCATCTATTTCAATTATTGTAATGAAGCACTGGAAAATTTAAAACAATATATTTGGTTGACACATATTTCTATTATACAGTACTGCCATAGAATAAAGCCATACAGTATTTATTTTTCTTACTTTTCAATTTTAGAACATATTATCCCTGTATTTCCTAACACCTATTTAAAAACATACATTGTCCTTTGTGGTCCTTGTGTCAGATGATTTAAGGAATACAATAACATAAGACAGTCTTTGTCCTGGAATTGCTAGTTTAGTATTAGTTATTCAAACAAAAACTCCATAATTCAAATTTTAGACTAGCTACTTGACTACAATTAAGGCAGAGATGATAATTCAGATCCAAGCCCTCAGGTTTAAATTCAGAAGGACTCTATGATAAACTCCACCCAGGAATACCCTTAATTATAAGAGTCCCAGTAGGATAGCAAATTCATTTTGTCCCAGAATCCATCAATACTTCAACGAATAGGCCCTGATAGTATCTAGAACTGAGTAAATATCGCAAGTGTATTTTAATCAGCGATGCCTCAATGTTCTGGAAATTAATAATGAGAATTCTAATAGAAAACAGTTTTCTTTGATTTTAACCATCCACCAAGAATCATAAATTTAAAAACGAAAACACAAAGTACAATGAGAATTTAGAATGAAAGAGTACGTAAAAAAAAAAACAGAATTACACACATTTCACTTATACAAATTCTTTTACCCTAGAAGAGAAAATAATTTTAAGCACCATCTAATGAATATTCCACTCATTAGGTATAGATCACAGAGAACAAGGTGAGAGACATTTAAGCTATTGCCTCAAATGGCCTTTCATTCCTCTCAACATGAGCATCTCATGGTGCAGAGTATCATTTTAATGTTCAAATATTCATGTTTTCACCAACACATACAATGACGCCTGAATTCAAGCCACGACTTTGATGTTCTGATTTCAACAATCAGGGAAAAATCTGGTTGTTGGACACCAAATTTTTTTTTAAAGACTTTATTTATTTATTTGACAGAGAGAGAGAGAGATCACAAGTAGGCTGAGAGGCAGGCAGAGAGAGAGGAGGAAGCAGGCTCCTTGCCAAGCAGGGAGCCCGATTCGGGCCTCGATCCCAGGACCCTGAGATCATGACCTGAGCTGAAGGCAGAAGCTTTAACCTACTGAGCCACCCAGGCTCCCCGGACACCAAATGTTTTAAGTGATCTATCTCCCAAATCTACTGAAATAACTCTATGTATGTTGGCTACTGATGTGGTCAAGTAGCTGTTCTAAAATGTGAAACATGGAATCGCTGTTTTGTTTTTTCCAAATGTGTTTATATGTAGTAATGTAGTAATACGGAGACTATTTTTGCTAGTACTGTCTTATTCATATAGTACCATAATTAATATGAAAATCTAGAAGGGGCTACTGAAACACAGAGTAGAAAACACCAGCTTCACAGAAGATAGGGTAATATTTATTAGCAAGTGATCTAAAGAAAAATAAAAATTCCAGGTAGAAATGTTGGTTTCTTTTTAACTGTGACAAATGTACCGCAGTAATCTGAGGTAACACAGGGAAACAAAGTAGGTGCAGGTATATGGATATTCTCTGTACTATCTTTTCTTTGCAACTTACTTTTCTGTAAATCTAAAATTTTTCCAAAATAAAAAGCTTTGAAAAATTCTAAGCAGGGGTGCCTGGGTGGCTCAGTCAGTTAAGCATGTGACTTCGGCTCAGGTCACGATCTCAGGGTCCTGGGATGGAGCCCTGCATTGGGCTTCCTGCTCAGCGGGGAGCCTGCTTCCTCCTCTCTCTCTCTGCCTGCCTCTCTGCCTACTTGTAATCTCTCTCTCTGTATCAAATAAATAAATAAAAATCTTAAAAAAAAAAAAAGACCTTATTATACTCATGCTAAGAAACAGGGATTTTAATTTGGAGAGTGTGTGAGGAGTTACCATGTATTTAAAACTGAGTGACTAGGGGAGCCTGGGTGGCTCAGTCGGTTAAGCCTCTGCCTTCAGCTCAAGTCATGATCTTAAAGTCCTGGGACTGATCCCCAGGGCAGACTTCCTCCTCAGCAGGGAGTCTGCTCCTCCCTCTCCCTCTGCCTCTTCCCCCACTCATGTGCACTTGGGTGGCTCTGATAAATAAAATCTTAAAAAAACAACAACAAAAACAGAAAACCTGAGTGACTAACAGAACCAAAGAAGATAAACTGGGGATAAAAGAGCAGAGAGAGAAGTAGTAGTTATTCAAAATATACTAAGGGTCAAATTGAGAGGATTTGCTAAATGCATTTAAGGGAGTACAGGCGAAGTTCTTTAAGAGAAGAATCAAGAATGATACAGGGCTCTTAAAGCCAGAGACCCTGATAATCTTACTATTAACTGAATCTAGAACAGAACCAAGTCTGAAATGAAAAACTTCAAGGTTTTCTACACGTTAAGTTCAAAATACTCTATTTTACATCCATGCCAAATATTCCATTCTGGAATCCAAGAGGGAATATTATTAGGGCTAGAGATAAACATCCGAGAGTAATCAGAATATAAGTAATATTTAATAGTATTTAAAACCAAAGGCCACTTAGGGTGAGAACTTTAAGAAAAGAGAGCACTCTCCAATATTTAGGGTCAGGTAGAACAGAAGCCAGCAAAGGTGACCAGACAGAGCAGCCAATGGGTTTGGAAACAGGGGTGAGAAGGATGAAGAACAGGCAAGTGTGGTATCAAGGAGGCCTAGAAAAGAAAGTTTACATCAATAAAAACAAGATCCCAAAAGCAACATGCACACAGTACATACAGCATAGCTCTTTGTCCTTCTATTTTTTTCCCATTTTCAAAGACCATTGAACTGGTAGCATTTACCATAGCAATGCTATTTATTTACTACAGGGTACCCCATAAAAGAAATACCTCGTAGAAAGTGGTTCTTAAGCCTAGGTGCACATCCAAGTCACCTAATTTTTTTTAATATAGCAAATGCCTGGCTGCATGCCCCAGATTCTAATTTAATTGGTCACAGATGAAACTCAAGCACAGGATTTGGACACCCAGTAGCAGAGTTCATATAGTAAAGGAAGAACTACTTGATTCTTATCAGCTTTCTAAAGATTTTTATTTATTTATCTGACACAGAGAGAGATCACAAGTAGGCAGACTGGGAGGCAGGAGGGGGGGGAAACAGGCCCTCCACTGACCAGAGAGCCCTATGCGGGGCTCGATCCCAGGACCCTGAGATCATGACCTGAGCCGAAGGCAGAGGCTTAACCCACTGAGCCACCCACCCAGGGGCCCCTCTTACCCAGCTTTCTAAATAATGAGATCCCTATCAGCCTCCAATGGTGACCATTAGTTTTTCTTTGGGGGAAAGAAAGGAAATCATTTTTTGTCTTTTAAAATCATGATAATCACTGCAGTTATTATTCTTATTTATAGTCAAGTATCACCATGTTTGGTCAGCGGGAACATCTTAAACACTGGGGGCCAAGGCTAGGGAACATGAGAGCTTCAAATACACAGACACACAAACATACAAAATGTCAAAGACAAATTAAAGAATGATAGCAGCACAGGGTACTTAAAGCTTTGTGTTACTACACAGAATGTCTGCTGAAAATCAAAAGATTTTATTTGTCAATTTAGCTCAAAAAGCTGGATGAGGGGTAGGGGGAAGCAAATGATTTAAAAATTATCAGCATCAGAGCTGGAGGCGGGGTGGGGAGGGGCCTCAGGCATTAAAATACATATATACATACATAAAATTATCAGCGTCAAGTTCATAAAGGAATAAGAGAAGGAAATTATTTCATCATCCATCACAGTGAATGATGCAATAACAGTATCGATTACTATATAACAAATTACCAGGATTAGCCTGTATGTACAACTATAAGGATATCATGTTTAAGTCTGGTTTGATAAAATTTCTTTTTTCTTCATCAACAATTTAGGCTAGAGTCTTGATTTCAAAACACCTAAAAGATAGGCTATTTAATGTACCAACCTTGAAAGAAAGTCTGAGTTTTTCAAGCACTACTCCAACACAATGAGAAGTTACTCAAATATCTCAGTATTATGAACAGAATCAATCATGCTGAGCTATAGGAGACTAGCTGCTGAGGAAAAGTTGTAATAAATAAATTAACCCAAGACAAGTAGATGCCTGTACTATGTTCAAAGTAAAGAGAAATACTGGAATAGGGGAGAAATGTATGTGCTGGGGCACCTGGGTGGCTCAGTTGGTTGAGCGACTGCCTTTGGCTCAGGTCATGATCCCAGGGTCCTGGGATCGAGCCCCACATCCGGCTCCCTGCTCAGCGGTAAGCCTGCTTCTCCCTCTCCCACTACCCTGCTTGTGTCCCCTCTGTTACTGTCTCTCTCTGCCAAATAAATGAATACAATCTTTAAAAAAAATGTGTGTGCAAAGTATATATTAATAAGCTTACCTACTAAAAAGCACAACTATGTAATTTCTAACATATACAAATCTACCAAGACAAACCACTGCCTCATTAGCAATAAAGGAAGGAAAGCAAAACAATCACCAAACATGTTGTATATAACTACTTTTTTTTTTCCTCAGTTAAGTAATATATGTATTTCTAAGCATGGTAGGGTTAAAGCCACTTAGCTATCATAAAGCTTAATACCAGATAACAAGAATCAAAATTGAAAAGGGAAAAAAAAAAGATCAAGAAATCGTTTAAAATATTCCCATGCCCTACTACTGTAAACACATGTAATTTTTTTTCTCTTAAAGATTTTAAGTAATCTCTACACCCAATGTGGAGGTCCAATTTACAATCCCAAGATCAACAGTCCTACCCCCTCTACCAACTGAGCCAGCCAGGCATCCCAAAACATGTAATGTTTTCCAAACCCTTAAAAATTAAAATGTTTCACTGCATTTAACGAAATGGCAGCAGCAACTCCCCTTCCCACAAACCCTAAATGTATACATAAGGCAGAGGTATATATACATGACAAAGTCAACACAGGGTGGGGAAATCTTATCTAGGAATAAACTTTCTACTTTAATTATCAAAAATAAATATTTTAAAAACCCTTGACAAAGAAGCTATATTTACATTTTAGGATTATTGGATACATACTGTACAGCTCTATGAGGTAACTATTCTTACCAGCTATATCTTAGATGGGAAGTTTAAAAACTGTCCCAGATCATACATTTCCAGGACCTACAAGGGCAAGGATCTAAAGTATGACCACAGGAAAGACTAGGATGTTAAAGTTACATAAGACCTAAATGCCAACACAAAGTTCAATGAGACCATTTATCTAAAAAATAAAGAGGGATGCCTAGCTGGCTCAGTAAGTAGAGCATGCAAATCTTGATCTCAGTGTCATGAGTTCAAGGCCCACATTGGGCATAGAGCTCGCTAAATATAAAGAAATAAGTAAAATAAATCTTAAAAATAAATAAAATTTAAAAGAAAAAGAAACCCAAATCATTAATAAGAAAATATGCCCAAACGTCCTCATAATGAAAGAAAAGCAAACAAACTACATTAGGATGCAATTTCTCATGTATTAGACTGGCAAAAATCCAGAAGTTTGACAACACCTTCTTTCTTAGCAAGGCTACTGAGAAGGCAGATGCTCTAACAATGATGATGAGGACACAACCCCCAGGGTGAGCAATTTGGCAATATTTATCAAAATCACCAATACTTATATAACCTTTGATCCACCCTCTTTTATCATTTTTAGGAACTTTCCCTACATATATAATTACACA
This sequence comes from Ailurus styani, assembly GCA_002007465.1. Taxonomy (NCBI): domain Eukaryota; kingdom Metazoa; phylum Chordata; class Mammalia; order Carnivora; family Ailuridae; genus Ailurus; species Ailurus styani. The sequence continues at coordinate 1,315,460 of LNAC01000067.1, read as the reverse complement.
TGTACAAAATGACATTATGGTCAAAGATTTATCACTACAGCACTATTTAAAATAGCGAAAGACTAGAAATAACCCAAGCATCTATACAAGTTTGGTTAAATAAACTGAAAGAACATTCTCTATGGACAAATATAGAAAGCTCTCTAGCATAAATAAGTTTAAAAAACCAAAGTATTCATATATGCAACAAAGATACTAACAGTGGGGGAAACTTGCTATAGGGTATACGGGAGCTCTGTAATCTTTGTAATATTACTGTTAATCTAAAACTTTTAAAATAAAAAGCTCAGGGCGCCTGGGTGGCTCAGTGGGTTAAAGCCGCTGCCTTCGGCTCAGGTCATGATCCCAGGGTCCTGGGATCGAGGCCCACATCGGGCTCTCTGCTCAGCAGGGAGCCTGCTTCCTCCTCTCTCCTCTCTCTCTGCCTGCCTCTCTGCCTACTTGTGATCTCTCTCTCTGTGTCAAATAAATAAATAAATAAATAAATCTTTAAAAAAAAATAAAATAAAGTAAAATTAAAANCTCCTCTCTCTCTGCCTGCCTCTCTGCCTACTTGTGATCTGATCTCTCTCTCTCTGTGTCAAATAAATAAATAAAAAAAAAAATCTTTAAAAAAAAATAAAATAAAGTAAAATTAAAANTCTCTCTCTGCCTGCCTCTCTGCCTACTTGTGATCTGATCTCTCTCTCTCTGTGTCAAATAAATAAATAAAAAAAAAAATCTTTAAAAAAAAATAAAATAAAGTAAAATTAAAAAAATAAATAAATAAATAAAAAGCTCAAGGGCACCTTGGTGGCTCAGATAAGCATCTGCCTTTGGCTCGGGTCATCCTGGCTCGATTGAGCCCTGCGTATGGCTCCCTGCTCAGCGAGGAGTCTGCTTCTCTCTCTCCCTCTGCCCCTCCCCACGAGTCATGTTCCTGCTCTCTCACAAACAAATAAAATCTTTAAAATAGAGTAAAATAAAAAGCTCATTTAAAAAAATAAGATTTAGACAGAATAGAGTTTACTGGATAATGTGTAAGAAAGAATGAAACTACCTATTTGCCTGCTTATACTTTCATAAAGAAATACTAGAAGAATTCACTAGAAACTAGTAATAGTGATACGTATTTGGCGAAGAAGGAACAAGAAAATGTAAGCTATTTTGTTTTTAACTTGTTAAAGATTGTCTTTCCAAAAACAGGAGTAATTTTTAAATAAGTAGTTCCGTAAGTATTATCTCCTTCTCTAATGAAACCCAAGGGAAGTTTCTGGCTCAGTATTTACATGCCAGTAGATTACAAGTTTATCAACTATTAAACTTCCCTAAACACAAACTTTTAACCTCTAGGGTATATGTTTTCCATAATTAAAACCTAAAATATTTTGTTTAACTTCTAATGAAGATAAACAGAAAAATAATTTTTATAGATACTAGCTCTTCATACGATTTCTCAGAATACATTTGACGTAGTAATTTACAAAAAAGTCAGTAATGACCTCAAAATTGAGTGAAAATAGTCAAACCCCTCAATGTTGTACAATTTCACTTTTCTGTATAATAATAAAAAGACTGAAACCGGGGCGCCTGGGTGGCTCAGTGGGTTAAGCCTCTGCCTTCAGCTCAGGTCATGATCTCAGGGTCCTGGGATCGAGCCCTCCCCCCCCACATCGGGCTCTCTGCTCAGCAGGGAGCCTGTTTCCCCCTCTCCCTCTGCTTACCTCTCTGCCTACTTGTGATCTAAAATGTTAAAAAAAAAAAAAAAAAGACTGAAACCTATGGCAGTGAGAAGACACAGAGCACAAGGTATTAAAACACACCAATTTTAAAGACATGTATTCACACTGGTCTGCTCATTAGCAATTTTGAAGACCCTAAACTCAGTTACTTTTTTTCTGTTCTCCAAATTTTAAGAATTGGATTAAACGATTTTTATCTCCATCTATTTTTTAAATTCCAAGTATCCACAGGAATGGCTACACAAGTGTTTCTTTTAAACATTCTAAGAAGGCCAAAAGTATGCCCTTTAAGAAATACACCAACTAAAAGTTAAAATAACTCACATATGCTTACTTACCTTGAAAGGTTTGTCTCCACTGTGTGTCAGCATATGCCTCTGTAACCAACTCTGACTGGTTGACGGAGTGTTATATACTTTACAACCTTTCCATAAGCAAACAAATACCTGTTAAAAGAAGAGCCATAATAATTTTCATCACTTATTTCAACAGAGTTTTATTCCTTGTAAATTCAAATGAACACGGTGCAAGTCTTTAACTGACAAAAGAGCCATTAATGTATGAATCAATCGAAATGCTTAGTCAAACTTCTGAACTTCAGTATGAGGGGTATGGTTTTAACCCTTTCTCCCCTTAAGGCTGCTGTCCAATTCCTTCAATAGGGACTGACAAAACAATTCCAAAGTGTCATTGAGAAGGAAATATACAAAATATTAATAATATATCCCTAAGGAGCCAGGACTATACACCATTATTTTTATATTTACTACATGAAGGAACAAGCATGTACTAATTATAAATATCAGGAAAATATAAGAGTATAAAGAAACAATAAAAATAAATCAAAATAAATATTAATTTTTGAAGATGAACTTCAAAAAATAAAGCAATTTTTCTGCTCGATTCCTTTTTCTCACATGCATACTAATACTCATTTTTATTGTTCTATTCATTAAAAATTATTTACAATTATCTTATGAAGCAAAATCTAATATAAAATATAAAATGTTAAATTAATCTAGTTAGTTGCAAAAACAATGGGCATAAACTGGTCTATCATGATAGATCCACATTCTTGGATTCACATAATTGAGTGTAACAGATAGGTCTAACATGCTTTCGCTATTTGACACGACCGTTACTACGTATCCTGACTCCTGTACAGACTGGCTAATTTCTTTCAGTTGAACAGATATAGAAATCATAACATTTTCTCCTTCATACTTCAAATCCCTGACCCTAGTGTATGTCTGTAAAATGATTCCTGAAGTTTCCAGAATTAAAAGCTACTTTTTAAATAAATGTGAAAAAAAGAAAACCTTTCTTAAAACTACACGTATTATGTTGTGGAAACTAATCCATTAATGTTTAATAATCACATGCAGATGATCAGTGCTATCTATCCATTTCCTGACTCAAGACTACTAGATTCTAAGTCTTAAGTATTCAATTCAAGTAATAAACAGGAATCAGAGGTTGGTTTAAAATTCTCTCACAAGTCATACCACATAAAGAAAAATGCCTTAAAGCAAGTAACCAGAAACAAAATTAACATCATTTATGTAATAATTTTTATAACAGTGAAGAATTCTGTTGTCTTGACTCTTAAGTAACTTCTGTGCTGAGTTACTCTCACAATTAAGGTAAATACTCAAACACTGCCCCTACCTAACATTAGCCAACCACTACATTTGAGAGCAACAACAATCTGACTTCTAATTTTTGTCCCTAATAACAAACATGAATATGGAGACAATGGCAGACTGTAATTCCACTAGATAATAGCCTTCACTATAAGTAGGTATGGTCTAGACTCTAGATGGAATAATGTCTAGTAACATTATTAGAGCAACACCTTTGGGTTCAAAGAAATACCATAACCTTCAAATCTAATGAATTTTATAGGAAATGAAGTAAGTGTAAAGAGACCAAAGTTAATTCTGTTTAGCTATAATGGGGTGAAATATTTGGAAAATAATTCCCGGGGGTGGGGGTAGGGGAAGAGAAAGCACTAAAGTTGCACAAAGACAAAAGAGGCACCAGAACTCCACATCAAGGATCCATAAAAACCACAAAACTGTTTAAAAACAGAATATCTTTTCCTAATCTATGTTAGGAAGACACTTTGGTAAAAAGGAGTTCAAAATCTGACAAAAGGGTCTTTCTTCAAACTTGAGTCTTTAGATGCACAGTATTTGAAAAATGTTTTCATACCCAATTTTTAGAAACTTTTCCATTGTAAAACCAACCAAACACCATAGAAATCCAATCCAAATGTAAAAGAAATTATTCAAGAATAAAATCTGTCATGATTCCTCTGGGCACCTGGGTGGTTCAGTGGGTTAAAGCCTCTGCCTTCGGCTCAGGTCATGATCTCAGGGTCCTGGGATCGAGGCTCGCATCAGGCTCCCTGCTCAGCGGGGAGCCTGCTTCCTCCTCTCTCTACCTGCCTCTCTGCCTACTTGTGATCTCTCTCTATCTGTCAAACAAATAAATAAAATCTATAAAAAAAAATCTGTCATGATTCCTCTATACCATCTTAAAATGAATTAAGATCTAGCTACATTAATTAGAATGCTGAGGCACAGAGGTTCATAGTGTAGTCTCTCATGATAGACAGACTTATACAAGGTTTATTATTAGATGTAACAGAAATAGGGGCACCTGGGTGGTTCAGTTGGTTAAGTGTCTGACTCTTGATTTTTGGCTCAGGTCATGATCTCAGGGTAGTGAGATCAAGCTGAGGGGGGGGGGGCAGGGTGCACCGGGCTCTGTGCTCAGCATGGAATCTGCTTGAGATTCTCTCTCTCCTTCTCCCTCTGCTCCCTGCCCCCGCCGTGCGCTCTTCTCTCCCTCTCTCAAATATATAAATAAAATCTTTAAAAAAAAAGATAGAATAGAAAATATTTTAAAAAAAATAGAAATAGCACAAAAGTAAATGACCTGAATTCTAACCAGAGCTTTCACACTTTGCAGCAATATAATGTTGGAAGAATACTTATCTAAACCTCTATTTCCTTTTTCATCCAACACTATGAGCACACATTTGCTAACTCCAAAATACGATGAAAATGCATGATTATATATTATATATTCTCTCAGCACTATTTAACAGAAAAATTGGGTTCATATTAGACACTACAGTCCTTTCTCAAAATAACTGCCACCAAATTTTTCTGCCAGTCTTTAAAAAAAGAACCACCATCCAGTTAATAAAAAAATACTCCTGAATTACCAAAGAATCTTCAAATTTATAATGACCCAACCCAAAAGATGCAGAGGTCTAAAATTTCAATGTTACAGGGAGGTTTGGGCTTTCTGCTGAAAGGTTTTCTCTGGAAAACCTTCCTCATTACTGTCAGAATAGGTCAATTTTACCTTAAGGGAACTCCTCTAAAATGCCCCAAATGAAAAAGAATGGTACAAGCCTGGAAACCAATAGTAGTGTAAATCTCCTTCACTTTCATCAATTTCTTTAACCAAATGCACCCAAGTATTTTTCTGACTGTACTCATGGCTTACACCTTTGACAGCTTATGTGACACTATAAAGGTACATGCCCTTAAACCTATCTGGCCACTAACTTTTCACACTTGGAAGTGTACAAATGAATCCAACAAAATTTTAAGTAAATTTTAAAATCTACTGCAAAAGAATACAACACAACCTGCCAGAATGCATAAGAAAAATTCAGCTACTAGCAAGGTAAATTAAAATCAGCCAAGTATATTCTAAGTAGAGCCAGTAGGCAATATAATTTACATGCAGGGGTGAGGAAAGGGGCTGGTTTACCAGGAATTAGATTCCTTTGGTGGAAAGATAAAAAAAGATTTTATATAAAGCACAAGATAGACCATCTAAAGTCAGGAAGGGGTTGGATGATTTCATGGATCCCTTAAGCTTTAATATTTCTGAGAAAAAAAACCCAGCTTACTCTTTTACAAGATGTAAACAAACAGAGGAGGAACAAAATATTTTTATATGTAATTATTCTGTCTCAAATCAGTTTGCTCTTCCAAAACCTAAAATGAAAGCTGTAATTTTGTATCCCATTATTTTTAGCCACACTAAATGAACATTTTCAATTTTCTCTGTTAAAAGATATTTAATAAAACAGAGGACAATATTTAATAGAATAATTATAAGAATTAAGTATTTCTCCTTTATTACAAAATATATGACCAATTTCATGTTGTGTTCAGAAGATACCAGATAGGCAATCAAAACTCAAAGTGACCTCCTAATGATTTCACTTCCTAGGAGCATTCCAATTTAACCCTGAGTGTCTACAAATTTCATTTTATATAGCATACAGAGGTAAATGACCTTATTCAAGTCATTGAATATCATCCCCCCCCCCAAAAATCTCTGTTGGGCCCTCTGCCCTCAAACACCCAAGAACATATACAAAAATGAACTTAGGGCGCCTGGGTGGCTCAGTGGGGTAAAGCCGCTGCCTTCGGCTCAGGTCATGATCCCAGGGTCCTGGGATCGAGGCCCACATCGGACTCTCTGCTCGGCAGGGAGCCTGCTTCCTCCTCTCTCCTTTCTCTCTGCCTGCCTCTCTGCCTACTTGTAATCTCTCTCTCTGTGTCAAATGAATAAATAAAATCTTAAAAAAAAAATGAACTTAATCAAATAACGCGTGTAAAATAACTCCTACATCAAGAAACAAAGAGATTTCTCTTTAGCAACAGTTTTTAAAGTGAGAAACCGTTAAAACAGAAAGAACAGAACACTAATGGATGTTACTGAACCACTGAAATCCTACAAGACTAAGTTTCCCACCTACCAAGACATCAGTGGATATTAAGAGGACACTGGAATTTGAAATCTGGTTAGTAAAATAGCTCAGTCTAGTCTTTAAAATCCAAAGTATGGACCCAAACACAATTCTACTATACCTAACAAAAAAGGGCTAACTTTGTTTTTTTTGCTTCTTTGTTTTTATATTTTAAACAGGACCAAACACTTTCATAAGTGTTCCTTAAAAGGTACATCTAGGGTGCTTGAGTGGCTCAATAAGTTAAGTATCCAATTCTTGGTTTTGGCTCAGGTAGTGATCTCAGGGCTATGAGATCGAGGCCCTCGTCTGGGTCTGTGCTCAGCACAGAGTCTAATTGAGACTCTCTCTAGCTCTGTGCCCCCCCCAAATAGTCTTTAAAATAAATAAAATTTACATTCATAATTTGGTATTCAAATGGTTATTTAACTTCTAAAATAGAATATACTTAACTTTGATATATAAAAAGGTCAGGAAAAGCTATACTCTACCCAATTCCAACCTTCAAATATAATTACAGTCATGTGACATGGCAACATAAAAAGCTTAAAGGGGGAGGGGAGAAGTTTCTAAGCTGTTACATGGTGGTTTTATTTTCCCAGGGTGACAATTAGAATGGGATGAGAAAAAAAACAGGATTAATACAGTATTTAGACTTGCTAACTTACTGCTCCAATAAAACTGTCATCTTTTAGTAATTAGAAGCATAAAATCCTCTAGAGATACCATTTTTTTCCTCATTTGTTTCTGTTCCATCAAGACAGTTTAACACTTGGGGTAGAAAGAAGGGAAATAAGAAATCTAAAAAAATAAAATTATTTCATGAAAATCAGCTGTTTTCCACACATATGAGATATCTAGAACTGTCAAAGTTATGAAGACAGAAAGTAGAAGAGTGGTTACTAGTTGCTGGGGAAAGGGAGGACTAGGGAGTTACTGTTGAATGGGTACAGATTTCAGTTTTGAGATACTGAAAAAATTCTGGAAATGGATAGTGATGATGGTTGTACAACAATGTGCATGTACTTAATGCCAATGAACTGTATGTTTAAAAACAGTTATAATTATTTTTTAAAGTTGCCTTAAAAGAGGCCATTCCAAAAAAAAAAAAGTCCCAACCAACACCCACTCTATTTTAAGCACAAAACCAGATCAACATTTCCTGTTATATAGTTGTGTATAGTTTTCAAAGTTTCATTCATACTTTCATTCTGAAAGCTTAGTCTATGTACCAATGACTGGTATGTAAAAAGTGATTTGAATGTATTTTCTCCATTTCTCTGATTCTTTAACATCGGTAGTTCAAACAGACAATCTTACAATAAAGTAATTTTATGAATATGCATTCAGGAAATGACATGGGGACAGGGAGGTTCATTTCAGCAAGTTTATACTTATAGAAATACCAAAACTTCATGCCTAGCTCTTTGATATCAATAAAGTAAATATAGGGCGCCTGGGTGGCTCAGTGGGTTAATGCCTCTGCTTTCGGCTCAGGTCATGATCTCAGGGTCCTGGGATCGAGGCCCGCATCGGGCTCCCTGCTCAGCGGGGAGCCTGCTTCCCCCTCTCTCTCTCTCTGCCTGCCTCTCTGCCTCCTTGTGATCTCTCTCCCTCTGTGAAATAAATAAATAAAATCTTAGAAAAAATAAAAAATAAAAAATAAAAAATAAAGTAAATATAGCTGCAGTAATTACATGATACACTCAGTCTGTGCCTCCATTTTTTCTACAGATCCTTAACGGGCTAAAAACTTCTTCATAAGGCTGTACACCACTCCTCAACATGTAGGATCCAACAGTTAGAAATGTGAAATTCTCCCACACCTACTAAGAGAAGCCCAATAATCTACACAGTTGATGATCCTATATATAGTAGCTAAGTCAAGTAACTAAAAAAGCATCATGCCATGGCTCAAAAGGCTATCTTAAGAGATATACACCAAGTGACATCAAGCACCGACTCACAAAAGGCAGCTCTATAATAACTAGGAAACCAACCTGGTAGATAAGTTTACCCTAAAAATCTGAAATATTTGAGAAGGGAAAAAAAGACTATTTCAAAAGTAACCTGGGCGCCTGGGTGGCTCAGTGGGTTAAAGCCTCTGCTTTCGGCCCAGGTCATGATCTCAGGGTCCTGGGATCGAGGCCCACATCGGGCTCTCTGCTTGGCAGGGAGCCTGCTTCCCCCTCTCTCTCTCTCTGCCTGCCTCTCTGCCTCCTTGTGATCTCTCTCCCGCTGTGAAATAAATAAATAAAATCTTTAAAAAAAAAATAAATAAATAAAAATAAAAAAAAAATAAAAAAAAAAAGTAACCTAACCATTAAGCTGGGCTGGGTTAGAAAGTGAAAATATCATATGATGGGCAAAGTTCATTAATATACCATCTGTCATCAAATAAATCTATTAAGACAAATCGTTACTAATCAAGTTTAAGTAATCAAAAGATTGTTGACACAACATATTGTGACAATGGCAAAGATTTCTTAAAAGAAATTCCAATGCACAAATACCACCAGTTAAAATGTCAGAGATGCTTATATGGTTGCATGTTTTTTTTAAAAAATATCAATAATGCAATCTAAGTATCAATGCAACCTTGGAAACAGTAACCCACTTACTTAAACCATAATGATCTTAACCATTTTAATATCAGTATTATCTCAATCGTGGTGGCAGGCTAATAGGAAAATTATGTGACCTAAAGATTATCTGTACTTACAATGTGACATTAATTTCTGGAAAATGCACTAAAGTATGGTAACTATTCAAGATAAACCTAGTAAAGTTGAAAAAAAAATTATAAGTAACATTATAGTACTTTGATCAATTACAATTCAATTTTGAATCAAAATTCACCTAATTTTCTTAGTTCTTAATTCACTATCCAATAAAAATTATATAAACTGACACAATTAAATGTATTCCTAAAAGGGTATAGGTCAATACTCACTAATCATAACTTTTTATCTAAGCCAGCTCTGTTAAAACCTGGGAAAAGATGATCAGTTCTTATTCACAAATAAGAATGCAAGTTGTCATTTAACAGAACTCTATATATTAATCCTGGTACTAATAATCTCTCCAGTTAATTTCAGCATTAGAGATAATTTAGGACCACTCTAACAAAAGAAATCCTAGATAGTGCCAACTCCTAAATGTCCTCAACTTAAAACATCAGAAACTTGGAATAGGCTGCATTCATTTATTATATTCCCACTATATTTTAGAAAGTCTAATATTACCACTGTATTTTAGAAAATTGAATTTCTTCCCACTACATTTTAGAAGTCTAATTTTGTCTAAAGGCAAATTAAAATCCAACACATAATATGTTCTCTATTTGATTCCATCAAGTATGTGGGAAATAAACAAAAGAAAAAACTTGTGAAAAAATAAAGCCTATGTAAAAACAATCCCAAATTACTTTGAGAAAAAAAGCCTAACTAGCAATTATAAATTAATAAAACTAATGAAAACAGGGAGTGAAAAAAAGAAATGACAAAACCAACCCCTCCTCGCTGACCATCTACATGTATGGAACGGATGTGATCTGCCAGATCTGGACTAGAGTTGAAGCAAGCCTGGCACTGGTCCCAACAACAATTATAGGCAATATTTTTGCTTGAAGAAGTAGTGCTTCCTTGTCCATTCATCATTGCTGGAGTTGAACGCCCACTGGAAATTGTGCTGTCTACATCCATTATAGTACTGCTTATGCTACAAAAGAAGAAAAAAGGCTGTGTTATTCCTAGAAATTCACTAACATGAATATGATCTTATACTTAAGATTACTACTTGACATTCTGCCCAATACAAAGCATACTAACCATATTTTCTATTAGAAAACAACACTGCTTTGAAATTATTTAGTTGGCAATAAAGTACAAATCAAGTAATAGTTTCCAGCTATAAATAAGTGAAAATCAAGAGTATCTTTACAGTTCTGCAAATCACCTGTTAATCCAAAATCTTTTCCTCTATTCACTAATCTAAGGATCCAACTGCTTGTCACAGCCCACCTCTCTCCATCTCAAAGAAGTTTGGGAAATTGTGCTGTATTTTCTCTTCTAAATAAAAAAGCAGGGACACCTGGGTGGCTCAGTCCGTTAAGCATCTGCCTTCCGCTTAGGTCACGATCCGAGAGTCCTGGGATCAAGTCCCCCCCACCCCCCAATCAGGCTCCTTGCTCAGCGGGGAGCCTGTTTTTCCCTCTGCCTACTTCTGCCTGCTGCTCCCCTGCTGCTTGTGCTCTCTCTCTGACAAATAAATAAATAAAATCTTTAAAATAAATGAATTAACAAACAAGCGGAAGAGAGAAAACTGGGTCCAATCAAAGTTTTCCTGATTTTACTGAAGTCCAAATAAAATGTCTTCTCCTGGCCCTCAATTTTTTTTTTAAGAAAATCACATATTAGGGCGCCTGGGTGGCTCAGTGGGTTAAAGCCTCTGCTTTCGGCTCAGGTCATGATCTCAGGGTCCTGGGATCGAGGCCCACATCGGGCTCCCTGCTCAGCAGGGAGCCTGCTTTCCCCACCTCTCTCTGTCTGCCTCTCTGCCTACTTGTGATCTCTCCCTCTGTCAAATAAATAAATTAAATCTTAAAAAAAAAAAAAAAGAAAGAAAATCACATATTAGTAACTCTTCTATTAAGAAAATCACATATTAGGGGCACCTGGGTGGCTCAGTGGGTTAAAGCCTCTGCCTTCGGCTCAGGTCATGATCTCAGGGTCCTGGGATTGAGCCCTGCATCGGGCTCCCTGCTCAGCGGGGAGCCTGCTTCCTCCTCTCTGCCTGCCTCTCTGCCTACTTGTGATCTGATCTCTCTCTCTCTGTCAAATAAATAAATCTTTTAAAAAAATCACGTATTAGTAAAATAAAGTAATAGAAGTAATTCTGAATGCCCAAAATTTCATATCTTAATAAAACGTAACACCCTTTGCCTCCCTTTTCAAAGCAATCAATTTAGGGGACCTGGCTGGCTCAGTCAATAGAGTATGTGACTCGTCAAATAAATAAATAAAATCTTAAAAAAAGAAATCTTTAGAGGTGTCTGGGTGGTTCAGTCGGTTAAGCATCCGACTTGGCTCAGGTCATGATCTCAGGGCTGTGAGATCAAACCCCATATCAGGCTCCACACTAGGCAGAGCCTGCTTGAGGTTCTCTCCCTATCCCTTTGCCCCTCCCCTCATGCTCGTTCTTTCTCTCTCTCTAAAATAAATAAATGTATATATATATATTTTAAATTAAAAGCAATTCATTAAAAAAGTTTTTAGTCTCTTCCCAATACAGAAACTACAGGGAAGAAGCTTCAACCACAGAAGGATCAACAGTAAGAATGCCTGCAGGCTAAAATCCATCAAAAGCTATATATCTGCTTACAATTTAAGTAACAAAAATAATGAAAGTTATACTAACTTAACTTTTAAGAGGTATGCTTCCCTATTCCAGAGTTTTTATTACAGAAAATTGCAATTACACAGAAAAGTGTATATAAATCTGAACTTCACAATTTTCATTTTGTCCTACTTGCTATATTTTTTCCTCAATCATCTGCAAGTTGCAAATATGCTATTTCAACCACAATTATTTCAGCACACATCCTCTAAAAATAAGAACATTCACCTATAACCACAAACTTACTTGCTCTTATGTAGAAGTCAAAATAAATTTTAACTTATTAAGCTTTCTGTTCTGTTTTTCCCTCTTCTCTTATTAAGTAAGCTCAATAATGATTTGTGTCTAACACCCTATGCACCCATTTAAAAAAACTAGCAAGGGCGCCTGGGTGGCTCAGTTGGTTAAACAACTGCCTTCGGCTCAGGTCATGATCCTGGAGTCTCCAAAAGATCGAGTCCTATATCCGGCTCCCTACTCAGCAAGGAGTCTGCTTCTCCCTCTGACCCTCCCCCCTCTGATGCTCGCGCTCTCTCTCAAATAAATAAAGTCTTTTTAAAAATAAAATAAAATAAAATAAAAATACTAGCAAAAATGTTTCTGTAGGATGCTTTAGACATGAAAAATGCCTCAGATTTCCCTTTAAAGAATATTCACATAAGTTCATCTGCACTATCTACCAGTCAATATATATATTCTAAATGTAAACTTTAAAACTTCATTCTAAAACTTTGTAATCTGGGCACCTGACTGGTTACATCAGTAGAGCATGTGACTCTTGATCTCAGAGTTGTAAATTTCAGCCCCACACTGGGTGTAGAGATTAGTTTTTTTTTCCTTTGTAATGTCTACGAAACTGTCAAATGCAAATCACCTCTTGAATACCTGAACATTTATTCATATTTTTGTTTTTTTACATAAACTGTGAGTCTATCAGTTTTCCTACACTGAAATGTATATTTTAAATTGAGCCTTAGAAATTTCAAGTTTCGGGGCATCTGGGTGGTTCAGTGGGTTAAAGCCTCTGCCTTCGGCTTGGGTCATGATCTCAGGGTCCTGGGATCGAGCCCCGCATCGGGCTCCCTGCTCAGCAGGGAACCTGCTTCCTCCTCTCTCTCTCCCTGCCTCTCTGCCTACTTGTGATCTCTCTCTCTCTCTGTCAAATAAATAAAACAAAATCTTTAAAAAAATATATTTAAAAAGAATTTTTCAACTCTCATGAGGCCCTTAACCACTAAATGGTTGGTTACCTACTTTCCTTATCGCTTATTTCATGTATTTTAAAACATTTTAACTATAAAACTCAATACTTCTGTAAACCATACTAATTAAATCCAAAGGCAAATAAAATACTAATAGTTTTAAGTGACCAACCAACCACACTCAAATTATAAACAATCTTAGGGAAAGAGATAAATCTCAATGACCTATTATGACACAATCTCTAAGGTACAGAGAAGTGTAACACACACACACACACACACACACATATGCAGGGTAGTAATGCTCTAATTTCCATACCTAGGTTGGGGAGGGAGATATAGACACAGCTATTCTCTAAAGGCAAAATTTATTTTGAAGGATACACAAAACACTGTCCATGTTTTTTTGGAGGGGGGAAGGGGGGTTAATAGGAGAGATACTTTCACTATATATACCTTTTGTATAATTTTTAATTGCATACCTGTACTGCTTTTACATAAAAGTCCAAAATTAGTTGAAAATGAAACCAATTTTCTCCTTAAATTGGACAAAGTAAACATCAAGAGACTCCTACTTGTAATATATCCAACTAGCAATACACAGACTATCTACACAGTGCTTAATGTACTTCTGCTTATTAATTTTACCACAGAAGGGGAACCTTGTAAATCCAAATATCCATAAACACTAAGCACTGGGTAATCAGTCTATGTGCAGTATCATTCACTTGAAACACAGTACTTCATGTGGATACAGATCCTCATAAAAAGATGGCATTATGCTGATGTTAAGAGCATGAATTGTGTCCATCAATGTCAACTAAGCTGCAAATGCAGTGGCAGAGAAAGTAAGGGACAGGTCCCATGCCCTGGAAGACTTGATCAAGAGACCTTTACACATGTGTAACATACCCAGAGAATCTCCCATTCCCTAGCAGGGCCAACTGGAATCCTGCCATATAGCCCCTCTTAGGTTCCTCCAACTTCTAGGAAGTGCCCAAATCCTAAGCCTCCAGGCTCCTTTTTGGCCCCAGACCCATGCTGCAGTCAGCGGTTCTCTCCATTGCTAAGACTGATAAAGGCAACAGTCCTAACACAAGAGAGCACAGGAGACAAGTTACAGTTAATTTCAATTTTGACAGGACACTGAGCTAGATATAGATGTCACAGAAAAGAGTGTCCTCCTCCTTCCTATAACAGTAAGATATCAAGATGATCTGAACTAGAAGGGGATATTCCTTCCACTTGATCCTGTAATATTCCTAGGATAGTAAATACATTAAAATTTTTCACTCAGTTAGTTCTCCTTCCCAGTGAACACCTACTGATTCTGTAAAACGTGAACAAAAGCAGTCTAGTACTTGAACAAAAACCAAAGCCAGAAAAAGCACTGTTACTATTCAGATAATTACAATAATTCTAAAGCAGTGTTTCTCACTATTACATGTATTACCTGGAATCTTAGTAAATGCAGATAGTGATTTGGTAGATTTTGAGGTAGGACCTGAGATACTGTATTTGTAACAAGCACCTACTTGCTGATACTACTGCTACAACAGTATTAGTAGTAAGACTCTAAAAGATCTTTTACCAGTATTACCCAAGTAAGACTGATCAGACTATGTAAGGAAGTGTCTTCCATTGCAAACTGATGAACTAAAGCATACACAAAAACTCACAGACACACATGCACACCCTGTGACAACAGATGATCCCCACGTTTCAAAAAAACACACGCTGTTAGAAATTCTAATGCAGTATTTAGAGAAGGACAGGAGACATTTGCATCCTAACAACATTCCCTTTTCCCTCTTTTCCACAGGCTCTTTTCCTCTTACTAAAAAACTACCTGGGGCGCCTGGGTGGCTCAGTGGGTTAAAGCCTTTGCCTTCGGCTCAGGTCATGATCTCAGGGTCCTGGGATCGAGGCCCGCATCCGGCTCTCTGCTCCGCAGGGGGCCTGCTTCTTCCTCTCTCTGCCTACTTGTAATCATTCTCTCTCTGTGTCAAATAAATAAATAAAATCTTTAAAAAGAAAAAAAAAAACCTACCTGGCACACCAGACTTTTTTACCCCAACATCTAAAGTACATAGATTTTATGAAAATTATTTCCTCTGAGAACTCAAGAGCCAACTCACTCATACATATAATAGACCCTTCTTTGAGAACTCAAAATTACTGTCAAGCAAAACATCTGTGTGGTGGATATGACCACAGCTGACAGGGTTGCCAACGCTGGAAAGTAAAGAGCAGCTTACTGAATGACAAGATACAGGCAAAGAGGAAGCAATACATGGATGCTGTATTATCATGATGGAGGACAAGACCATGGTCTTCACATAACAGAATAAGAAAAGTTCACTGATACAGTTTCAGATTCCACATTACGAGTACTGTAAAAAAAAAAAAAAGAAGAAAAACAAACAAAAAACCTATCCCTTGTATCAAATAGCCATAAAATTAATCTAAAAAGGCTATTAAAATATCCTTCCTTTTCCAACTAAATATCTATATGAGGCCAGTCTTCACACAGTTCAACCAAACAATGCATTGCAACAGACTGAATGTAGGAGTAGATATGAAAAACTGTTATACCAGATATTAAAGACACTAAATATAAAACATCATTCTTCAACTTTAACTGGAAAAGTTATTCTATGTTAAGAAACTACTGTTTAGGGGTGCCTGGCTGGCTCAGGTGGTAGAGCATGCGACTCTTGATCTCAGGGTCATGAGTTGAAGCCCCACACTGGGCAGGGAGCCTCCTTAAAAAAAGAAGGAAAATACTGTCTGTTACATATAATTGGTTCATTTTTAAATTAATGTTTCTAAAGTTCTTGGTCCTCATCTCTGCTCCTGTAATAGTGATAAATATAACCCACAAAAACAAAAGTTCTTTTTTTTTTAAGATCTTATTTATTTATTTGACAGAGAGAGACACAGCTAGAAAGGGAACACAAGCAAGGGGAATGGGAGAGGAAGAAGCAGCCTTCCCATGGAGCAGGAAGCCTGATTCGGGACTCAATCCCAGAACCCTGGGATAATGACCTAACCCAAAGGTAGACCCTTAACGATTGAGCCACCCAGGCACCCAATTTTTTTCAATAACCTTCTTAATAGCTTTACTGAGATCTAAGTTATATTCTTCAACATTTAAGAAAGCAAAGGGGTCTTTAAAAGCAAAATGTTTGAGAACCACTATTCTGGAGCAAAGCTTAAATGACTCAAACAGATTGGAAAGAGTATGTTCCTGAGACGGAATTTTTTTTTTTAAAGATTTCATTTATTTTATTTGACAGAGAGAGAGAGAGCACAAGTAGGCAGAGCAGCAGGCACAGGGAGAGGGAGAAGCAGACTCTCCATGGAGCAGGGAGCCTGATGCAGGACTCGATCCCAAGGCCCTGGAATCATGACCTGAACCAAAGGCAGCGGCTTAACCAACTAAGCCACCCAGGCACCCGAGACGGAATATTTTTATTTCATTCTGAGTATAACTGCTGAATTTGAAATTGAATCTGAGGTCCAATGAATAGAAGCCTTATCAGGAGTCTTCTTTTCAGTTACCTATGAGGAAATTCATTTGTACTGTGGATTTTCCTTGGTATCTTTGGGTCCTTTTCTTTTCCCTGCTCTTAATTTCTAGGTTACTGAAATGTCTAACTTTACTTTTTTTTTAAAGATTTTATTTATTTGACAGAGAGAGGGAGCATGTGCAGGGAAACGGCAGGCAGAGGGAGGGAAAAAGAGGCTCCCCGCTGAGCAGGAAGACCAATACAAGGTTTGATCTCAGGACCCTGGGATCATGACCTGAGCTAAGGCAGACACTTAACCAAATGAGCGAACCAAATGTCCCTGAAATACCTAACTTTATTTTTTTTTGAAGATTTTATTTATTTATTTCACAGAGGGAGAGAGATCACAAGTAGTCAGAGAGGCAGGCAGAGAGGAAGAAGCAGGCTCCCCACTGAGCAGAGAGCCCGATGCGGGCCTCAATCCCAGGACCCTGAGATCATGACCTGAGCCGAAGGCAGAGGCTTTAACCCACTGAGCCATCCAGGCGCCCCGAAATACCTAACTTTAAAAGAGGATTGAGAACAGGGGCCTGAAGGTATATGGGTGTATAATTTGAATGCAAGTATAATTTACTCTTGTCACTCAAAAAACTTTAAATATCAGAATTTCCTGTAAATATGTCATTGATTAGTAAAGCTGCAGATCTGTACTGTAGATCTAATTTAGGCCTCCACATATCCATTTACATAAAATTAGATCTGCAAATCACACCCTTATGCCTTACCCAATTAAACACCTTCCCAGAAGACTCACAGTTATTGACTACACACTCTCCCCTCCTAGGGAACTAATAACAAATTAAAGGGCTAACATAAAACCATACTAAGAGTTTTACTGCTTAACTTTGAGGTTTCTTGTCACTTTTGCATTTGTGACATAAAGACAGTTAAGATCATTAAGTAATGGCATTTTTCAAACAAAATTTCCCTACTAGTAATCCCCTTTCATAGCTTTTGATCAGTAGAACCAAGTGTAGTATATGGAGACTGAAAGATAAGCTGCCCATATCTGCAAATCAAAATTTCAAGACTAAGCAGCCAAAATGGAACAAGGAGGGGCACCTGGGTGGCTCAGTCAGTTAAGCATCTGCCTTAGGCTCAGGTCATGATCCCAGGGTCCAGTGATCCAGCCCTGCACTGGGCTTCCTGCTTAGCGGGGAGCCCGCTTCTCCCTTTCCTCCCTGCTCATGCTCTTACTATACTCTCTCTATCTCTCCCTCTTTCAAATAAATAAAATCTAAAAAAAAAAAAAAAAAAAAAAATGTTGAGGACACCTGGGTGGCTCAGTCAGTTAATCAGGTTAAGCTCAGATCATGATCCCAGGGTCCTGGGATCAAGTCCTGCATCAGGCTCCTCGCTCAGCAGGGAACCTGCTTCTCCCTCGGCCTGCTCCGCCTGCTGCTTCCCTGCTTGTGAGCGCACTCTCTCACTCTGACAAATAAATAAAATCTAAAAGAAAAAGCTTAAAACCTCTAGTGAGACTGACCAAAAGAAAAAAAAAAGAATTAAAAAACTAGAATCAGGAAAATTTGAATACTAAAACCAACATAAACTTGTAACATTACAAGTAACATTACAAATTTACAAACCGCGCTTCGTATTTAAATTCACTTAAGTTTTACTGTTCCAACTGACTTTACAAATGTAAAATTTTTGAACTTATAAAATACTAATAAAATATCATTTTAATATGTCTTAGGCATTGGGGTTCCACACAAAAATTTATTTGGGAAAAAAAATTTCATCCAGTGCTCAGTCTGTAAATTGTTTTTAGATTGTTTATTTTCTCAACAATAATCCTAAAATTGTCAAACCACAAGCTATGAAACAGATAGTACTTTAACATTACAAAGTTACAAACAACAAGAACAAAAAGAAAACATGGAGCTGTATCATATACAAAGTAAGTGACAGGATAAAAAAAGTGCCATAAACTTTTTTTTTTTTTTTAAGATTTATTTATTTATTTATTTCACAGAGGGAGAGAGATCACAAGGAGGCAGAGAGGCAGGCAGAGAGAGAGGGGGAAGCAGGCTCCCTGCTGAGCAGAGAGCCCGATGCGGGCCTCGATCCCAGGACCCTGAGATCATGACCTGAGCCGAAAGCAGAGGCTTTAACCCACTGAGCCACCCAGGCGCCCAAAAAAGTGCCATAAACTTAAAGAATGTAGTAGGAACGGGTGCCTTCCTACAGTCTTACTGACTGGCTGTCAATGGAATGTGCAACTCTTGATCTGGGAATTGTGAATTCAAGCTCCACACTAGGTGTAGAGATTACTTAAAATCTTAAAAAGAAAAAAAAAAAAAAAGGAAAGAAAAGAATATAGTAGGAAAATAGGATGATCAAGGCATCTAACCACTTCCTTCCGGATCTGGAAGTTATTGATTAAGGTTCCACAAAAGCGCTTACCTAATCTCTAAAAAATCAAGACTGTTTTATTTTTCAATAAATAAATTTATTGAAATTTATTTCAATATTTACATTATTTAAATTTCAATAAATATATTTTTCAATAAATGGTTTCAATAAAAACCATACAATCTTTAAAAAATCTTAGGTTTATAAGCTTCTATCTGACTTATCATAAAACAGATATTCTATAATTCTTATTTTTAAAGAATGGAACATGGTCCTGCATATGGACTGAAGAAAGTGGCATGAGATAAAAGGAAATAAAAATTCCACTGATTTATAAGTTACATTTAACAGGGTCAGAGCAAGCATTATAAACTTAGCTTACTTCTAAATGGTAATAGCTTTACATAGAAATATGTATATTATACATAGTTTTCAAGGTATTTATCAAATTGTAGGTAAACAGCATTATATCCACACACTAGGGATCCCTAATCTAATCACCGAACTACCTAAGGTGTTATTTGGCTAACAGGTGATATTCCTGTCATCTATGAAATTGCCACTCACTACTAGAATGATTACTCTGTTTCTACCATGCTTATAATCAAAATTATTAAAGGCTAAAATTCAAGAGTGCCAAGCATTTAGGTCAAGCCTGTATTCTTAGAAAGTGTTAAGTTGTATATCTGATATTATATGGATAATATACAACTTTAAGAGTGAAATTCTACTATTCCTTACCTCCATTTGTTGGAATGGACTGTAATTTTGTGCCCTGCTCCTTATTCTAGGCATTGAACAGGGGGACTGAAAGCCAAAACTAAA
Source organism: Ailurus styani (assembly GCA_002007465.1). Lineage (NCBI taxonomy): Eukaryota > Metazoa > Chordata > Mammalia > Carnivora > Ailuridae > Ailurus > Ailurus styani. Next base: position 1,295,602 of record LNAC01000067.1, on the reverse strand, counting down.
CCAGTTAAAAGAAACAGGCACTTCAAGAAAATTATGAACTGCCGACCTGTTACATTTTATAACTTTTTCTTAACGAAAAAAAAAAAGATCATGTAACTTACTGAATCAAAATTTGTATCACAAAAGGTCTCTATTTAAATCTGAGCTCCTATTCTTTATCATAACAGGTAGCACTTACTGAATGTATTTCCCTAAGATGGCCACACCACACACACTTTCCCATATCCTTTTCTTACAATATGGCATCAGAGTGCTGAGGGGTCATTATTATCTCCCCTTGAACGTGAACAAGACTGAGACTACTGCAAAAGTGATACTGCCAAGACTTACAAGGCGAGGTCATAAAAGGCAATACTACAGCTTCAGCCTGACTCACTTTTGGGACACACAGCTTGGGAGACCAGAACTACCCCATTAAGAAATCTGGCTCCCCTAAAACCACCATTCTCAAGAGACCTCCTGAAAAAAGTACACAGAGCTAGAGAGAGATGGCAGGGAGTCCCAGCTGTTTCAGTCTTCTCAGCCCAGGCACCACACACGTGACAGATAGGTGAGCGCGTAAGTGAGTTTTCTAGTGATTACATTTCCCAGCCTTTATGATGTTCTCAACTGACACCAAGTGGAGCAGAAATGATCTAACTCTACCCAGTCCTGCTCAGATCTTAAGATTTGTAAGCAAAATAAAATTTTTTTTAATCATTAAATGTTGGAGTTGGCTGTCATGCAGCCATAGCAACTGGAACAATGCTTGACATTTATTAACGCATTTAACGTTTACAACAACCACATGAAATAAGTACATTAGTATCCTCATCTTAACAGATAAAAGAGACTGAGACACAGAAATTACGTGACTTGCCCAAAGTCACACAAATACAAAACACTAACACCAAACAACTCAGTTGCCACGTTTATATAAAGGAAAAATATGAGCAAACCACAGATTTGAGAAACAATGGAATGCAGCCCTTATCATATGTCAAAATAACTAAGTTTCGCTCGGTGTGCTCATAAAAAAAGTTGTTTCTTTGCTTTTGTACATCTAACACACACACAACACAAAAGATATTTAACGTTTACATATAATTTGATTCTTTGATGTAGACAGTTTTACTAACAAGATAAACTATTAGGGCGCCTGGGTGGCTCAGTGGGTTAAAGCCTCTGCTTTCAGCTCAGGTCATGATCTCAGCGTCCTGGGATTGAGGCCCGCATCGGGCTCTCTGCTCAGCGGGGAGCCTGCTTCATCCTCTCCCTGTCTCTCTGCCTGCCTCTCTGCCTACTTGTAATCTCTCTCTCTCTGTCAAATAAATAAATAAAATCTTTAAAAAAAATAAATAAATAAACTATTAAATTTGATTCCTGGGGCGCGTGGGTGGCTCAGTCCGTGGCTCAGTTGGTTAAACGTCCCACTCTTGATTTTGGCTCAGATCATGATCTCAGGGTTGTGAGACTAAGCCCAGCATCTGGCTCTGAGCTGGGCAAGGAGCCTGCTTAAGAGTCTTTCCCTCTCCCTCTGCCTCTTCTCTCTCTCTCTCTCAACAACAACAGCAAAAAGATACCTCCAAGTCAATTAGCTTCATAAAAAAAAATTAATTCAAGGTCATAGAAAGCAACACTGTCCTCAGGTAGAACTTGTCCCAAATTTAGAAGTTAAGCCACTAAAACAGATAGGAGCCTAACAGTGTTAACATAAAATTTAACTCCAAATATTCATTTGCCTAGGGACAAAGGGGCAGTCACTTTGGTTTTTCTTTATCAAGAACAAAGAGTAAATTAGAAACTGGGTTTTAAATGGGATTAAGGAATTTAGATCCCATCAGATTTCTGTAAGGCCGTCAGGTTTTGCCTTCCAAACTGCTATGGTGCTGTAGGCTTTTAGACCTTTAAACTCAGAAGCAATCAGAAAAAAATAAGTAAAGGGAGGCCTGTGTGGCTCAGTTAAGTGTCTGCCTTCAGCTCAGGTCATGATCCCAGAGTCCTGGGATCATCAGCATCTGACCCTTGCTCAGCAGGGATCCTGCTTCTGCAGGCCGGGAGACTCCCGCCTGCTTCAGCGCGTGTGAGCACGCACTAGCTCGCTCTCTCTCTCTCTCTCTCTCTCACAAATAAGTAGAATCAAAAAAAAAAAAAAAAGGAAAAAGGAAAAAGAAGTAAAAAAGAAAAAAGAAAGTAGTGTGCTTGTTCTATCACATGCGTTACATATGCTCAAGTCACATTTCCTTAAGGCTCTCCCTACTCACCTAAGGTGGAAAGAACTGTTTCCTTCTGATCTGCTTGATTTGGACTATGAATCACCTAAAAGTCTCTCATTTAGAATAAACTCTTAAGCCTAGGTAGTGTAATCTTACACACAGTAAATGCTCACATACTTTTAGTGACAAATTTAAGTAGAATTTTTAAGGCAAGTAGAATATATGGCTTTGTCATACTGAGAGAATCATAAAAATTAATTGGAGGCGCACTAAAAATCATTAGCCAAAACCAAGATATTATTATTACTATTGTTACTGTAATTACAAGCTATTATCACTGTAATTTAAAAAGCTAAAATGGGTTTTTCTAATCAAGAAAAAGACTACTCTCCATCCCTACAATTATTTCTCTGAATAAAAACAAAAGATTCTTTCCCCAAGACCCAGCAGCATTCACTAAATTGGTCAAAAGGGACTTTATGCAACAATGATGAAATATAGTCTATGGAAAACAAGTAGGCTGCATTCTTATATTACCACTGTGCACATCATTTTATTTTATTTTTTTTTAAAGATTTTATTTATTTATTTGACACAGAGAGAGAGATTACAAGTAGGCAGAGAGGCAGGCAGAGAGACAAGGAGAGGAGGAAGCAGGCTCCCTGCTGAGCAGAGAGCCCGATGTGGGCCTCGATCCCAGGACCCTGAGATCATGACCTGAGCCGAAAGCAGAGGCTTTAACCCACTGAGCCACCCAGGCGCCCTGTGCACATCATTTTAAATCCGCTTCTCATTTCTAGTCTATTGCTCTTCAGGATTACTCCACCCACATTTTTCACGCAGTTTAAGACCAGATCAGCAAGCAATTACCTTCAAAAAGACTGTAATACTAGAGACATTCTATTTCAATGTAATTACATTATAAGGAGTTACCTTTTACCTTTTTTTTTTTAACCTTTTACCTTCAAAAAGATTTCCAGGGAAATGCCTATATGTAAAGAGAGTGTGTAAAAAAGTCTGCTATGGGGCGCCTGGGTGGCTCAGTGGGTTAAAGCCTCTGCTTTCGGCTCAGGTCATGATCTCAGGGTCCTGGGATCGAGGCCCGCATCGGGCTCCCTGCTCAGTGGGGAGCCTGCTTCCCTCTCTCTCTCTCTGTCTGCCTCCTTGTGATCTCTCTCCCTCTGTGAAATAAATAAATAAAATCATTATTTAAAAAAAAAATCTGCTATGAAGACTAACACCCATCTTGTAAGAAGCAATCACATTTACTTGTTTTTATAAGTTAGTGTAAAATCACAAAAATGATTTTATCAGATGATTTCAGTATGCACATTTCTGGCAAAAATGTTTATAGGAGTCCTCAACACCTCAAAAGACATGTTCAAATGACTGCCAACATGAACGTAAAGCATTAAAAAAATCTGCTACTGCTGATCCATCCACTCTCGGTACTTCAACAAATATTTATAAAAAGTAATGACAAAAATTTTATAATTTAGCAATGATTTAGTAAATGTATTTACTGAGAAATATAAATACCCTTCTAAAGTCTCTATATTTTCTCTAATTAGCATCACTTCATCTTTCTAGAAATTTGAAACATAAATGAAAACCAGAAAGCAAGACAGGGACTTCGAAAAGCATTAAACTTATATAAAATGCCAATATAGACTCTCTATTCCCCTTAAGACTGAATAACTACAACCCTTAAAAATCAACTTTGTATTTCATAGTCTTAAAAGGGATCTAGGGGGCGCCTGGGTGGCTCAGTGGGTTAAAGCCTCTGCTTTCGGCTCAGGTCATGATCTCAGGGTCCTGGGATCGAGGCCCGCATCGGGCTCCCTGCTCAGCGGGGAGCCT
>LNAC01000067.1:1280621-1291383 GCA_002007465.1 Ailurus styani | reverse complement strand
ATTTGACACAGAGAGAGAGATTACAAGTAGGCAGAGAGGCAGGCAGAGAGAGAGGAGAGAGGAGGAAGCAGGCTCCCTGCTGAGCAGAGAGCCCGATGTGGGCCTCGATCCCAGGACCCTGGGATCCTGACCTGAGCCGAAGGCAGCGGCTTTAACCCACTGAGCCACCCAGGCGCCCTGACTTTATAGTGTTTTAATTAAACTTCCCCAGTCAAGGCTGGTTACAAGAGTCATCTAGGCAGTATGGTAGCTAAGAGTACACCCAGAGCCAGGACTGCCTGCATTCTCAAGGACTGTGTAACTCTGGGCAAGTTCTAATGTCTGTACTCCCTCGCCTCATTAGTTGTTTGTGAGGATGCAATGAACTGAACTTCATAAAATCCTGCCAATAAGCTCAAGAGGCTCAGATTCATAAACAAAGTACAGAATAGGAGTTTTCTCCTAGAAAGTATCTAAATTTATTTTTTGTTAGGAAACAAAATATTAGTTGGGGTTGTCTGCTTTTTAATTTTTTCAAAAATCACAACTTTTTTCAAATACTGTTTCTACATATGCTGTTAAATAGAAATGGGAGAAGGGGTGCAAGAAATTCAGTCACAAGAGCAGGAGACTTGATCTTGGGGTTGTGAGTTTGAGTGCCGCACCGGGTGCCGAGATTACTTAAATTAGTAAACCAACTTTAAAAAAAAAAAAAAAACTGGGGAAGATACAAGGCACAGAATGGTTCTCCTTCCTGTTTCATACAGTCATGATAGTGAAAAAAGAATATGTATCAGGTACATCCACATTCAGTCGAATTCAACCAATTACTGAGTTCTGAATACAGGCAGTGCAAAAGGTGAGTACAGCTGGTAATTAAAGGAAATATAAAAATAAACAGAACCAGATTTTACTTCTTAAAAATGTTACAGCCTGAAAAAGACAAACACAAATGGATATTTCAATACAACACCATAAATTATGGTGATTTCTGAACCCAGAAGAAACTATGTAAAGTATCTTTGAGATTCTGGATACAGCAAAGCCGTGCTTGCGATATTCTGGGTTATCAAAAGAATAAAATAGAGCATTTGCCAACTCTACATCACAATCATCACATTTGAACTCCAAATTACTTTATAGTTTAAAACCCTCACTTTTAAGAAAAAGAATCAATCTGAAGTTCAGAGAAATGAAATGATTTTCAAGCAGTCTCTAGTAAAGCCAGTACTATAATATCAATTACTTATTCTCACTGATGTTTTCTTTCCACATCTATCTGCATAAGAAATGGAAGCATAAATGACTCTTTGAATTATATACAGCCCTTGGCCCTTTACATATTCCAACTCATTTAATCACAACACTAAGATATTCTATTTTACAGGTAGGGAAACAACTTCTGAGATGTTAAATTAGAATTCCTTCTAAGTTAAGGTTAACTTTTCCTTGAGTTATTGTGATGGATGTGTCTGGAAAAATAAGCAAGTCATTGTTCCAATGAAATCCTCAAGAAAAAAACATTTTACTCAGAAATAATAACATAATATTTTTCTTATAAGCCACTCAGGAAATTAGTTTTTCTTTCCTTTGATTTAGTTTCCTAAGCATGACTTTTTCCCCAACTTGTACTCTAGTTCAAGTCTCTTCATTCCACATCTGTAATATTCCTACCACTTCCTAACTGGTCTCGCAGCTCCCAAAATCTCTCTACCTTTGTCACATTTTCCCATAACACAGGAGTTTCATCATTCATCCAAAATACATTTAAGAAGGACTAAAGGGGTGCCTAGTGGGCTCAGTCAGTAGAATATGCAACTCCTGCTACTGGGGTTCTAAATTTGAGCCCCACATTGGGTGGCGATGTTACTTAAAAATAAAATACTAGGGCGCCTGGGTGGCTCAGTGGGTTAAAGTCTCTGCCTTCAGCTCAGGTCATGATCTCAGGGTCCTGGGATCGAGCCCCACATTGGGCTCCCTGGTCAGTGGGGATCCTGCTTCTCTCTGCCTGCCTCTCTGCCTCCTTGTGATCTCTCTCTCTGTGTAAAATAAAAAAAAATAAAAATAAAAATAAAATACTAAAAAAAAAGGAACACCTTTTTTATCAAAACCTTTTTTACCTTTTTTTCAAATAAGCATCAGGCATTGTGCCAAGTGCTGTGGACAGAAGACAAGATTCCTATTCTCAGGCAGCATAAACTCCAGTAGGAGAGATAAACAGTAAATACTTCTCAAATTTTAACAAGGGCAACAAAAGAATTGCTAGTCTAGTGAGTGTCTAACAAAGAAATCAGGGATAGTCTGCCTATGAAAATGTTTGAGATAAAACCTGAATGTGATTAGGAGTTACAAAGAGAAGTTGGGGAGAAGCAAAAGAAACCGATTCACAAACCTACACTGAAAAAGTGCCCACATCTATTATTGGCATGAAAAATCCCACTTTAGCCATTCTTATTTCCCAGTTCCAATGTGAATCCTCTGACCTAGGCAGGAAGTCTGAATACGGTAGGCTATTTTCTTCCTATGTTTCATTTAGGCTTTCTAAAAACTCCTCCTATCACCTGGGTGGCTCAGTCGGTTAAGTCTCTGCCTTCAGCTCAAGTCATGATCCCAGGGTCCTGGGAAGAAGCCCAGCATCCATCCCACATCCATCCCGCAACCGTCCCACATCCATCCCGCATCTGTCCAGCATCCGTCCAGCATCTGTCCCGCATCATCTCAGGCTCCTTGCGTGGCAGGGAGCCTGGTTCTCCCTCTGCCTGCCACTCCCCCTGCTTGTGCATGTGCACTCTCTCTCACACACACACACAAATAAATAAAATCTTTAATAAAACAAAATAGATTGTGCGCCAAATACTCTACATGTAATCCCCATAACAATTTTACAGGATAGTTAACTATTACTGTCCCTTTCGCAGATGGGAAACCTGAATAATAGTAAGATCATATATAACTTAAATAACTGTCCCACAGTCACCCCTTTTAAGTGAGAGTAAGAATTCAAACCACACATTCTGACTCAAATCACACTTAAACCACCGCTCTCCCTACACTTTCTCCCTCCTTAACTTCAAAATTTCCACTTAGGTGTGCCTGGGTGGCTCAGTCCTTAAGCATCGGCCTTCAGCTCAGATCATGATCCCAAGGTCCTAGGATTGAGCCCAGGGCTCTCTGCTCAGCAGGAAGCCTGCTTCTCCCTTTCCCTCTGCTGCTCCCCTGTCTGTGCTTTCTCTCACTTTCTCACTCACTTTCTGTCAAATAAATATTTTTAAAAAACAAACAATGATTTAGGGGGAAAAAAAACCCTGTGGTGACTCTCCATTTCAGAGTTTCCATACCCAAACTCATTTATAAAAACACGTTTACAGAAATTCACAATTTCAGAACTGTCCCAACCTTTTTTTTAAGAGACTTGTCTACAACCATTTAATAAACATTTACTATGCACCCCTGGATCTCCTCTAAATTGATAAATTGTTTTTGTTTTATTCTAAGATTTTATTTATTTATTTGAGGGGGGCACGTGAGCAAGGGGAGGGGCAGAGGGAAGAGAGAGAATCTCAAGCAACTCCACACTCAGTGCAGAGCCCCACATAGGGCTGGATCCCACAACCCTGAGATCATGACCTGGGTGGAAATGGGGAGTCAAGAGTCAGACACTAAACTGACTGAGCCACCCAGGTGCCCCTTGTTTTCTTTTGTTTTTATGTAAATGCTACTCCCAACACAGGGCATGAACTCATGAGCCCAAGATCAAGTCACAAGTTCTACCAACTGAGCCAGCCAAGTGCCCCTAAATTCGTAGTTCTTAGACCGAACTCTTAAAAATCTGGAGAAGTTTTGACATCTTCTCAGAGAAATAACATGAAATTTTACATCGGATCTCACCGGCTTTATTGGAGTACACTGACCTAATAATTTGAAACTTATCAATACCAAATATAATGATCCAACCAAAGGCACTAATTCCTGGCTCTCAGTTTTTAGTCTGTTTGTATAAATTCTATTGTTGCTATTTCAATTTAATTCTAATAATTAAGAACTCACCATATCCAAGGTACTGTGTTTACATCTAAATGAGCTAAACTAAACTGTCCCTGCTCTCAAAAATATCACTGTACAACAAAAAGGATGAAGCAAATATTCAAAAAACATGTATTGTTCAGAAAAGTTCAGAGGACTCTAATAGAAATTCATTTGGACTTTCGAATACCTTCATGGTAAAACCTAACTCTTTTCTGCAGGTAAAGATTTAACTCAAAGATTTAACTTAAAATCATAATACGGGCAGCAATACAAAGATGTGAATTCAGACTGACTCAGATTACATGCTCTGTATACAGATGCAGAGATATTCTACATCCCACCACCTACAGAAAAGAGCCGTAAGCAGGGAGGAAAAAAATTAAAAAATACATCTACGGAATTAAAAGGAAAAAGAAATTAAAGCCAGGATTTACTGTGGCATTTTGACGGGTTCTGAAAGGTGGTCTTAGTGAACAAAATCTGAAGCAATTATTGTGTAACAGGGTAAGAACAAAATAAAAATAGGAAAAACTCATCTGCTAGATGAAAACATAGGAAGAATAAAAAATAAGCAAGTATTTTAGGTCATAAAAAGACTCTGTGGCTTCTTCCTTGCTCTCTCAGATCACTTCCTCTGAGGGGAAATAGCTGCTATGTCATGACACACAAACAGGTATTGACTTGGTGAGTAACTGAAGCATCCTGCCAAGAACTACAATAAGTGAGCCATCTTGGAAACACATTTCTAGCCTCAGTCAAGTCTTCAGATGACTGTGGTGCTGGCCAACGTTTTCACTGCAACCTCATGAAACCCTGAGCCAGAACCACCCAGCTAAGCCTATCCACTCCTGACTCTCAGAAACCTCGTGTGGTAACCAATGACTGTTCCTTGAAGTTGCTAAATTTGAAAGAAATTTATTACACAGCAATAAATAGCTAATACAATTGGCAAAGTGTGAAATCTGACTTTGTTTACATTAGAGTCAATGCAGTTTTGTCCTAGGAACTGGGGCAAAACCTACACCTTGGAATTAAAAAGCCTCACAGCAATATGCAAGATGGATGAAGTGGAAAGCACTGTTTCTTCCCATCTTCCACAAAACTCAGTGAAGAGTCCATCACACAGTAAATACCATGTGTGGTTAGCAAAGAAACTTACACACAGGATGCTCTAATTGACTCAACACAGTAGTCTTAATTTTTCTTAAAAGTAAAATGATCCCCTAGAATCTCTCCATAAATTCAATCCTGAAGTCTGTCGTTTTCTCATGATTTTGTTTTGGGTACAGAGCTATGCCTTCCTTAACTGGGAGTTACAGGTCATCAATGAAAATGGGAGACCTACTAAAAGCTCTTTTCCCTAAATTTAATAAAAATAAAAGTAGCTAAAAGAATGATTTTAGAGACTATGGAGAGCTACTTCAGAGTTGAAGAAGTAAGTACTTAAGGAGATCATTATGAAATATGAGCAAAAATTACTTTACATAAAAGTATTGCCTTGCTTCAACCATACAGATCCTTTATAAGTCCTGATAATAACTTCAGCAAGCAGCCTTCTGATATCAATAGGATTTAGAAATTTAGCCTCCGTATTAGATCTTCCCAATCACAGAACTAAGAAACTGGGCAACATAAGCCTGTTTTCCCAGCATCAGAGCAATGTCAGTTACACCTCAAAGTTTATAACTGGTAAGACTGGGATTCCAAATTTTGATCCAAAATGCCAAGGGTCGTTCTTGATCTTTAAGTTTCAAACTATATGCCTTTCCCTATCACCACATCCTTACACATGCATTTTCCACTTGACATCTGTATCTATCCAGAAAGGCTGATAAAAGTGGCTAAAAGTGGTATTGGCTTTTCAAAATAAGGCTTGGCTTCTAGTCTAGTTGGGCGGGGGGGCTGCAGGAGGGAGAATATATATATATATGTGTGTGTGTGTCTATATATTTATAAATATATATGTATGAGACAACCACGATAGAAGTTATTATCAATTCACTTATACAGAAAAAGTAAGAATACTTTCCATGTATAACCTGATTCAATAGCTAGAACTAATCTGTAAACTAAAAAAATTTCAGAAATATTTTAAATTCTAAAAGTCTATTTAAAAGTTAGTCTCTGAAATTAAGTTTAAAAAGTGGTAATTAGGGGTGCCTGGGTGGTTCAGTGGGTTAAAGCCTCTGCCTTCGGCTCAGGTCAGGATCTCAGGGTCTTGGGATCGAGCCCCGCACTGGGGAGCCTGCTTCCCCCTCTCTTTCTGCCTGCCTCTCTACCTACTTGTAATCTCTCTCTCTGTCAAATAAATGAAAATTTTAAAAAGGGGGGGGTGATTTTCTTTTTTTTTTAAGATTTTATTTATTTATTTGACAGAGAGAGATTACAAGGAGGCAGAGAGACAGGCAGAGAGAGGAGGGAAAGCAGGCTCCCCGCTGAGCAGGGAGCCCGATGTGGGCCTCAATCCCAGGACCCTGAGATCATGACCTGAGCCGAAGGCAGAGGCTTTAACCCACTGAGCCACCCAGGTACCCGGGGTAATTATTTTTTAAAAGGTGGTAATTTTTTTGAAAGTATTTAAGCTTACGTTTGAAGTTCAAAAAAAAAAAGGTAGTTTATAATGGTCTAAAATAGCTAAATATTCCCCTAAAGAAAATAAATTACGTATCAACATCAAGGTTTTTCTAACTTTACCAAAATAAACACACTAAAACCCTCACTCTGGTTTTGAATAACTTTCTCATGGGGAAAATAATCAATGTTTTTGTACCAAGTGCCATTTATTCATTTTATAAATTAGTCACTTTTCACCACACAACACTTCCAAAACATGTTTGTAAACCTTGGACCATGAGCTTTAATATCTAAGTCTTTATATCTAAATGTTTCTTAAAAAAAATAAGACATTTCAACAAATTCTAAAGTATGTTAACTCAAAAGTATGATCTACTTTCAAAGTAAGAGAAAAACTGAGTAAGTGTTCTAAAAGAAACAGTAAATTCTAATAATAAAATCACTTTGATAGGAATGCCCCAAGATTTTTAAAAGCACTTTGAAACCACGATATCCTTCCATCAGTCACAAAAATAAAGGCCTCCTACCATAAAATCAATTTTTAAAATACAGACAGATTAGTGTAATCTGGAGGACAGTTCATAAGAACTATGAATCCTTTCCAAATTTAAAAGGGCTCTTAAAAAAAAAACTTAAAGGCAACAAGGGGGCATTTATGAAGATTATTAAGATCACCATANTACTTGTAATCTCTCTCTGTGTCAAATGAATAAATAAAATCTTAAAAAAAAAAAAAATAAAATAAAATAAAATAAAATAAAATACAGACAGATTAGTGTAATCTGGAGGACAGTTCATAAGAACTATGAATCCTTTCCAAATTTAAAAGGGCTCTTAAAAAAAAAACTTAAAGGCAACAAGGGGGCATTTATGAAGATTATTAAGATCACCATATCCAGTTTCACTGGTAAAGCTTTTTCATACAAGTGATAAATCTGTTACCCTGAAACAGTAAAATGATTACAGTATTTTATAGCCTCTAATGTTTAAGCATTAAGAAATGCAAGTATAGGGCGCCTGGGTGGCTCAGTGGGTTAAAGCCTCTGCCTTCGGCTCAGGTCATGATCCCAGGGTCCTGGGATCGAGGCCCGCATCGGGCTCTCTGCTCCGCAGGGAGCCTGCTTCCTCCTCTCTCTCTGTCTGCCTCCCTGCCTACTTGTAATCTCTCTCTCTGTCAAATGAATAAATAAAATCTTTTTTTTTTTTTTATTTTATTTTTATTATTTGCCCAAGGGGTACAGGTCTGTGAATCATCAGGCTTACATCTTTCACAGCCCTCACCAAAGCACAAACCCTCCCCAATGTCCATAACCCANTTTAAAAAAATCTTTTTTATTTTAAGGTTTTAAAAAATTTAAAAAATTCCTCAATAAATTTTTAAAATCCTTTTAAAAAAAAAAAAAAAAAAAAAGAAATGCAAGTATATTCGATTATCAAGTTTTAACCTTATCTGGACTTGTGGCACTAATATCTTACTCCTTACTCTGAAATATGTAAAAATTAGATACTCCAGTGAATATCTTATAAATAGGAAACGAAGTCAAAACTCCACTTCCTGAAATATTACTTGACCAATAGTTCATCATCTCCTAAAGGGATGTAGCAGGTAAGATATTAACTCAAAAAAAAAATTAAAAAAAAATCCTGACACATACAGCTTGTTATTTAAGGTGAAGTATTCTAACTCTTGTGAAGTGGAAATAGGGGGCTTGAAAACCTTTGTTCAGATCCAGCTCTACCACCCTTCCATTCTAGACTTACAGTTTTGAGTAAGACACTCAACTTGCTCCTTCATCTGTTAAATGGAAGTCAAAATAATTCCTATCTTGCACCCGAGTTGAGAGAATGATAGACATTTAAATCGTGCAGTGCTAAGCGTGTATGTGTGTGCCCACCCACACGCGCTAAATAAATGGAAGAACTGTGGAAGATGCTAACTGTATAAACTGATGTCAACTTTCAAATATCTACTGGTACCATGAAGGAGAATATAAGAAAATGATAAATAACATATGCTTCATTGTGGTTCACATCAATTTTTAATTGTCTTTTAGACTCTCCTTCCCGCCATGCCTATGTAGTTCTCTAGGGTTTGTACAATTTATTTTATCCCATCCAAGATATTTTCTTCACTAAATATTAAAGTAACGTCAAAAAGAACCTAATGCTATATTTTAATAATACTTAGAGCTTTGTATTCTTTTTAACATTAAACATAAACCAAAGTTTTCTTTCGTAAGTTACCAATCAAAATTCCTAGAACTTCAGAATGCTTAAACTTTTAAAGCCAAGTCAATATAGATGGTTAAAAAACCGTTCATCAAAACACTGACAGTCAAAATAAATGCTAGAAGCAGTGTAACATTCATGACGTTGTTCTCTGTGCTTAAAAAAGTACATTAAAAACCAATTAGCTAAAATACGAAGTTTTGCAGTGGTCAGAACTAATGATAATAAATGAAACATACTAACGCAATAAATTTTAATGTCTTAAAAAAATGAAACACTTTTTTGTCAGTATCCACGTTATTTCTAACAAGCTTTAGAAAAAAACTAATTTCTTGGGCGCCTGGGTGGCTCAGTGGGTTAAAGCCTCTGCTTTCGGCTCAGGTCATGATCTCAGGGTCCTGGGATCGAGGCCCGCATCGGGCTCCCTGCTCGGCGGGGAGCCTGCTTCCCCCCCTCTCTCTGCCTGCCTCTCTGCCTCCTTGTGATCTCTCTCCCTCTGTGAAATGAATAAATAAAATCTTTAAAAAAAAAAAAAAAAGAAAAAAAGAAAAAAACTAATTTCTTCAGAGATCTCTCCAATACTTTAAATCTTATCTAAAATCATGACATTCATGCTAAAGCCTTATTATATAAGGATTATAAACCACATGCTATCATGACGTACCCTCCCAACTGTATTTTGATTCCAATTCTTTGATCCCGTAAAATTATTTTAAAGGACATCAATTCATTATTCTTTTCTAGAGTAATTTATACGTGTTTTAAACTTACTCCCAGATTTGACCACAACAAAAAATAGAAGTTACTAAAATCACTTCGGAGAGTATCTGGATGACTACCCACGAAGAATTTGAGAAGCCCTGATTAAGTATAAAAGACCGGTGTCTTCCTCAAGTAGTGAAAAGGGATAGTTGGGGGGTCTCCTCCCTGCACAAGGAAGTTGTGGTCAATGCAGGCGAGACCAGCCATGTTGGAGCACACTTGTCAGTTACAGTTGTGACAAGTGTTCGCGAACGCGGCTGGACGAGGCTGACCTTGCGTACCGCCGTGTGTCCATCAGGGCCCTCCCACGCCCCGCCAGGGGATCAGGGCCTACTTTGCAGACTGTTTCCGAGTTCGGGTTGTCCGCAGGTCCGCGGAGAGCGCAGAGCCAGGGGAGAGAGGGCGGGGAGAGGGGAGCTGGGGAGGGGGGGAACTGGTGTGAGAGTTGGAAGCGGCTCTCCGCACCGAGAGGGGCGCGGCGACCACGACACATCGCCGAGTTGAGAGCCTGGGGGAGGGGCCGCAGAATCCGGGAGCACGGGGATCGCGGCGAAAAGTCCCCCTGGCCCCCTCTGAGGGGCCCGCGAGTGTAAAAGGAAGGAGGGGAGGGGAAACTCTTCCGTGCACTGACCTGTCCTCCGAGTCCATGCGGCTCAGGGGTTCCCCGTCCGACGACATCTCCAAGCTGCCTCGCCGGCCCCCGGAGGTCGCGCTGCTTCCGCCGCCCCCGGTCCCGTAGCCCTCGTCGCCGCCACTAGAGACGACGCTGCTGCTGCTGCTGCCGCCCCCGCCGCCGCCCTGGCTGCCCCGCGGTCCCTTGGGCTCCTCCAGGCCCTCTTTGCCGTCCCCATCCCCGCTGCTGCTGCTGGCGGCGCCGGGGCTCAACGAGCGCGTCTCGTCGCTGCTGCTCCCGCCGCTGCTGCCCACCAGGCTCTCGGCGCTACTCTCCTCCTCGCCCCCGCCGCTGCTGCTGCTCTCGTCCTCCTCCTCCTCGTCCTCCTCTTCGTCCTCGTCCTCCCCGGCCTGGCTGGCGCTCTCAGGGCTCGGCTCCGACATCGTCTCCGCCTCGCCGCCCCCCACTCCGCCGCCGCCGCCGCCGCCGCCCCCACCGCCGCCGTTCAGCAGCAGCGCTGCCACCGCCTCGGCCTCGGCCTCCTCTTCCTCCTCCTCCTCGTCCTCGTCCTCCTCGGGG
>LNAC01000067.1:1229937-1280404 GCA_002007465.1 Ailurus styani | reverse complement strand
CGGTTGCGCGCCTGCGCGGCGGCGCGAGCTGGCGCCTCCCCCGGGCCGCGGAGTCCGCGCGCGCCTCCACCCGTGTCCCCGCCCGGCCCCCGCCCCGACCCGCCGAGGGCTCAGAGTTTCCTTGGGGCCTGCCCACGCCTTCCCCCGCCCCGCCGCCGCGGGGACACGCAGAACGAAAGCCTGGGTGCTGGCCGGGGATTTTAGCAGCCCTCCGAGTTCTCACGATAAAGTCATTCATTCCGGGGATGTTTGGGGAGTGTCCCCTGTGGACCGGCAATGAGCCAGGAATGGGACAAGTCCCTGGTCTTCCGAGAGCTTGCAGTCTACAAAGAGAGACCGTTCAAAGGAATAAAAATGAGTAGTACAGCACAGGGACTAAATCCATACACACAGCCTAGAGCCACAGGTTTCAGTCCAACCTGCGTTTGAATACCCCAAGAAATGATTAAGTCGGTCTCAGAGCAAACGCGTCTTAGGTTCAGGGTCTTCAAACTTCTGAGCTCATGAGTCCTCTAAATAACTGTACATCCTTGTACAGCTTCAAAATACAGCTACATTTTTCTCCAGCTTGTTATCAAGATTTTATCATTCTCACACTTTTAAGTATAGCCAAAGAACTCTAAATAGCGCAGGCGTTTAATACCCACCAATGTCCACTTTTTAAAATATAATTTTTTCATTCTTGGGCAGTTTCCATCCTTCCTTTATCTTCTGGAACTCATGTTTACATTCCACATCCCCTCCAGAACTTTATCCTAACAATAGGTTTTATATATGAACTGTTTTATTGATCATCTTATATCTCTTTATAATAAAATGAAATTAATTGAAATCTAAGGGTCGTTTTTGAGTTTCCTGTGATTACAGGAAAACTCGAAGTCGTCTTATTTCAATTGATCAAAACACATATTTTAGGGCACCTGGGTGGCTCAGTGGGTTAAAGCCTCTGCCTTCGGCTCAGGTCATGATCTCAGGGTCCTGGGATCGAGGCCCGCATCGGGCTCTCTGCTCAGTGGGGAGCCTGCTTCTTCCTCTCTGCCTGCCTCTCAGTCTACGTGTGATCTCTCTCCCTCTGTGAAATAAATTAATAAAATCTTAAAAAAAAAAAACCACTTATTTTAAATACTTATGAGTGGGGTACCTAGGTGGTTCTGTCCTTTAATCCTCCAACTCTTGTTTTCTGCTCAGGTCATGATCCCAGGGTCCTCAGATTGAGACCCAGGTAGGGCTGCGCACACTCAGCAGGGAGTATGCTTGAGATTCTCCCTCTCCGTTTCCCTCTGCCCCTCCCCACCCCTGCATGCACACTATCCCTCCTTCTGTCTCTCTCTAAAATAATAAATAAATCTTTAAATATTTATATAAGTATTAAACACAAAAGTAAACATTTGTTGGAAATGCATCTTACAGAGATGGAACTGCTAGTGCCAACCAGTTTTTTTGTTTGTTTTTCAAGTAGGCTCCACACTCAGCATGGAGTACAAGGCAGAACTTGAACTCACCACCCTGAGATCAAGATCTGAGCTGAGATCAAGAGTTGGACCTTTAACCAACTGAGGTACCCAGGCGCCCCCAACTAGTTTTTTATTTTATCAGTGGATGAGTGTTACTAGAATGAGAACAAGTTCAGCATTAATTCTGTTATTCCAAGTTTTCAATTCCATGAACGTATGCAATGAGAAAACTTGTTCGCATAAATAAGTAGATGAAAATGGAGTTTTTAGTAATGCCACTTGGTTCTTTTAACTCCTTCCAAATTATATACCCCCAAAAAAATCACAAAAAGATCTAACAAAAAAAAATACTTTTAATGATCTATCACCAGACAACTCTGATTAGGTTCTCTTTCAACTTTGCTGAAGCAAGTAACAGAAAACCACCTGAATTCTAAAGGATGTGTTACCCATTCTCATTCACCAATTGTTCCTTTTTTGGCATCCTGGAGATTTTTTTTTTTAAGATTTTATTTATTTATTTGTCAGAGAGAGAGAGAAAGATAGTACAGGCAGGGGGAGCAGCAGGCAGAAAGAGAAGCAGGCTCCCTGCTCAGCAAGGCTGAGCAGGGAGTCCCACACGGGACCCCATCCCAGGACTGTGGGATCATGACCTGTGCTGAAGGCAGATGCTTAACCGACTGAGCCACCACCGAGGCATTTCCAACCTGGAGATTTTTCCTCCTCCCCCCTCCCCCCAAGACTTGAGATGGGGAAGAATTGTGTTTTTCTTTTGTAAAGCAGCGGAGGGGCAATTGGGATAAGGAAGGCTGGAAAGAACTTTACACTATGACCCCAGAGGCATATCTTTAGGCAGATCACTTTTAGGGACAGCCACCTAAAGGAAGTGAGGATCTGAGAACTGCTTGCATTAAAACATTGTCCTGCTCATACACACCTTGGAAAGTCTTTATAGACCGTGAGTATCCCAGTATTATAGCCACTGCCTTAGGCCTTTGGAGAGTTGTTATAAGTCCCATATGTTGCCTCAAGGGAAAGCAAAAATTGAAAAAAATAATAGTATGGGGCATTATGGTTTATAGATACCTTTCCACACACATACCATGCAAATTACTAACCTCACACATTTCAACCTCAAAGCCACTCTTTGAGATAGACCAGAAATGTATTATCCCGTACTGTAAAGTAAGTGCTATCAAAGAGTTTAACTGAAAAGTATATATTAAGTGTATGCACCAAACATTGTATTAAACCCTGGAAATCAGGGTTAACATTTAGTTGAGCTAATCAAGGAAAACATGAAGAATGTAGGATTGGAGGGCGCCTGGGTGGCTCAGTGGGTTAAAGCCTCTGCCTTCGGCTCAGGTCATGATCTCAGGGTCCTGGGATCGAGGCCCGAATCGGGCTCCCTGCTCAGCAGGGAGCCTGCTTCCTCCTCTCTCTCTGCCTGCCTCTCAGCTTACTTGTGATCTCTCTCTCTCTGTGTCAAATAAATAAATAAAATATTAAAAAAAAAAAAGAATGTAGGATTGGAACAAATTTATATAATAAGATAGATAACTACATTTAAGTTTAATTAATTTGAACTGAATCTTGAAGAGTGAATAGAATTCTGTGTGGGGGGAATCTAGGACTGAGAAGTAATAACATGGAAAGGCATAAAAATTTAGTCATGACAGTGTTAATCAACCATGAGAAAGCAATCTAGAAAACTAAAAAAAGGGCGCCTGGGTGGCTCAGTGGGTTAAAGCCTCTGCTTTCGGCTCAGGTCATGATCTCAGCGTCCTGGGATCGAGGCCCGCATCGGGCTCTCTGCTCGGCGGGGAGCCTGCTTCCTCCTCTCCTTGTCTCTCTCTCTGCCTGCCTCTCTGCCTACTTGTGGTCTCTATCTCTGTGTCAAATAAATAAATAAAATCTTTAAAAAAAAAAAAAGAAAACTAAAAAAAGACTTAAAGATTAGATGACATTAAATCTTGAATAAAAAATTTGACTTTGAAAGACAACTGAGACACTGAGATATTTTTTAAAAGGTGTGATGATATGATTATTTGTAAGGATATCTAACATATAGGAGATAGGAAGAAAAGTGTGAAGAGAGTAAAAGTGAATGGGGATTAAAGCAGGTATCAAGCCAGAAGTTGTCTCCCTCCCCCCCATCTCCCTCCCCATCTTCTCTAACGCCCACCTTTACCCCCTCTCCTTCTCTCCCTCTCTCTCTCTCTCTCTCTCTCTCTCTCTCTCTCAGCCTTGGTTCATTTGCAGAGGTCATTAGTCTGCAATGTAGGCCACCCTCCTCCATAACCACAATGGATAATGAATGACACAAAATGTCATCATCCTACTCACTGAAGTGTGTGGCTAGAGGATGGACTTAAGGATGATAGAGTTGTTTCAGGTGGCATCAAATGAGACGAGGGATGAAAACATGAACCTGCAAGATGCAGATCTACCAAACAGTGCACATCCATAAACACCTCCATAAACTGTGACCCGTCTGTAGCTAGACGAGTACTGAAATTAGTTTCTGGAAACTTTTATAACACCTTGACAGTAATTTTATGCCTATTGAGTCTAATAATAAACAATTGGGGTTTATATTTTTGATGTCATCACTTTATTCTAGTATTCTGGTAATTCACCTTTACTGTATTTTGCAAAAGTCCACTGGAAATTAAAAAAAGAAAAAAGAAAGAAAGAAGTACTGGTTGATTGAAAATCACTATTGTAGAGTTCCCTCCTTCCCACTAGGAGAGTGTGTGATTCTATGCATATTAGAAGTTACCTAATAACACATCACTGCATCAGAATGATTTGATTGGGAACAGTATTCAAACTTATCGACCGCATTACAAATGGGGGCAGATTAGCAATAATAACTTGAAGTTCCCCTGCTTTTCTACCTGCCAAGCCTACTAACAAAGGGAGGACAGCTCTAGCTTTCTGGGAGCCTCTGGGGTGGGAAGTTTCTCGTACTTCACATACCCCTCTCCCAGTGCCCCTCTCCCCTGCCCTGCTCTTCTAGGCGCTGCAGGCTCCTTACCAGGACCTGTGATACAAGCCAAAGAGCCAAAGCCATGGTGTAGCTTGCAGAAATGGAGATCACTGTGTTGACCTCTTTTAGGGGAACCCCGAAGCAGACTACTTGTGCCAAATGTCTTAGAAGGTTTTCAGTGAAACAGCTCTTTATGTTTTACTCGGAGCTCTGTTTTCTCTTAGGAACCCAGACGTGCTTTCACGGGCCTAGATTGGCGACAGAATTGAGTAACAGCTACCCGGAGCTGTATTTATTACTCCCCATCCAATGACTAAGTCTTTCTTATAGAGCTTCTCTGTCTAATTCTCTTCCACTAAAACAAGTTCTGTTCTAGGAAACAGTGTCAGCCCCCATGTCAGCAGTTTCTTTCAGGCCTGCCTGCCTCACCAGTTTGCCAGACATGCCCAGACATGCTTGAACCCAGCAACAGACCCAGCTGAGATTCAAGCTGAGATTCCTGCTTCACCACACGCATGAGACTTCTGGAAACAGCGTCTCTAAAACATGCAGCTTTCCACCTTTATTTCAGGTTCCTCATTCCATGTGTTGAGACGGCCAAAGTGGGCAAGATCAGTAGGTGCATGATGACCTCATCCTCTGATGGACTTGAGGTCTGAAGGAAGTTTGCATGAAAAGATAGAACATCTTACAGAATGAAGGAACAATAGGATCCTAAAGCTGGAAAGAACTAGAAATCAGATGAAACCTTCCCCAACCTGTGGACTGCCAGCCAACCAAAACACAACCAAATAATGACTACAGTTTTGTGTATAGTTTTTTTCTTTTAAGATTTTATTTATTTATTTGAGAGACAGAGAGAGAGCATTCATCCATGAGCACGGGGAGGGAGAAGCAGACTCTCTGGTGAGCAGGGATCCCGACGTGGGCTCAATCCTAGGAACCTGAGCTGAAGGCAGATGTTTAACCAATTGAGCCACCCAGGCGCCCCTAGTTTTATAGTTATATATATACATACAGATTATAGTTAAAATTTGTCAACATGTCCATTTTGAGACATAACTGCATTTGACTAACAACTTCCCACAATAAGGAGATCATATACATATCTGGTATTTTGGATAGTTCCTCATTTCAAATATAGTAAAAATGCTTGCCTATAAGCTAGTAGTGAATGGGTAGGCAAATGTGAAAGGTAAATAACTTAAACACCACATTTTTTGGTCCTTTCAGGTATTTTATATCTGANCTGCCCTGCTCTTCTAGGCGCTGCAGGCTCCTTACCAGGACCTGTGATACAAGCCAAAGAGCCAAAGCCATGGTGTAGCTTGCAGAAATGGAGATCACTGTGTTGACCTCTTTTAGGGGAACCCCGAAGCAGACTACTTGTGCCAAATGTCTTAGAAGGTTTTCAGTGAAACAGCTCTTTATGTTTTACTCGGAGCTCTGTTTTCTCTTAGGAACCCAGACGTGCTTTCACGGGCCTAGATTGGCGACAGAATTGAGTAACAGCTACCCGGAGCTGTATTTATTACTCCCCATCCAATGACTAAGTCTTTCTTATAGAGCTTCTCTGTCTAATTCTCTTCCACTAAAACAAGTTCTGTTCTAGGAAACAGTGTCAGCCCCCATGTCAGCAGTTTCTTTCAGGCCTGCCTGCCTCACCAGTTTGCCAGACATGCCCAGACATGCTTGAACCCAGCAACAGACCCAGCTGAGATTCAAGCTGAGATTCCTGCTTCACCACACGCATGAGACTTCTGGAAACAGCGTCTCTAAAACATGCAGCTTTCCACCTTTATTTCAGGTTCCTTATTCCATGTGTTGAGACGGCCAAAGTGGGCAAGATCAGTAGGTGCATGATGACCTCATCCTCTGATGGACTTGAGGTCTGAAGGAAGTTTGCATGAAAAGATAGAACATCTTACAGAATGAAGGAACAATAGGATCCTAAAGCTGGAAAGAACTAGAAATCAGATGAAACCTTCCCCAACCTGTGGACTGCCAGCCAACCAAAACACAACCAAATAATGACTACAGTTTTGTGTATAGTTTTTTTCTTTTAAGATTTTATTTATTTATTTGAGAGACAGAGAGAGAGCATTCATCCATGAGCACGGGGAGGGAGAAGCAGACTCTCTGGTGAGCAGGGATCCCGACGTGGGCTCAATCCTAGGAACCTGAGCTGAAGGCAGATGTTTAACCAATTGAGCCACCCAGGCGCCCCTAGTTTTATAGTTATATATATACATACAGATTATAGTTAAAATTTGTCAACATGTCCATTTTGAGACATAACTGCATTTGACTAACAACTTCCCAAATAAGGAGATCATATACATATCTGGTATTTTGGATAGTTCCTCATTTCAAATATAGTAAAAATGCTTGCCTATAAGCTATTAGTGAATGGGTAGGCAAATGTGAAAGGTAAATAACTTAAACACCACATTTTTTGGTCCTTTCAGGTATTTTATATCTGACTTGATAACCAAATAACTTTTGTCAGTGTTCAAAATGCTCTTAATTACTAAATTTGAATTTGCTGGATTAGTTACTAGAGCATACAAATTCAATCCCAGGACCCTGAGATCATGACCTGAGCCGAAGGCAGAGGCTTTAACCCACTGAGCCACTCAGGCGCCCAAAACTTTTTATTTATTTTTTTTTTAATTTTTTATATTTTTTTTAAAGATTTTATTTATTTATTTGACACACAGAGAGAGATTACAAGTAGGCAGAGAGGCAGGCAGAGAGAGAGGAGGAAGCAGGCTCCCTGCTGAGCAGAGAGCCCGATGTGGGCCTCGATCCCAGGACGCTGAGATCATGACCTGAGCCGAAAGCAGAGGCTTTAACCCACTGAGCCACCCAGGTGCCCCGCCCAAAACTTTTTAAAAAATGAAAAGTAATAGGGGCACCTGGCTGGCTTGGTCGGTGGAGCATGGGACTCTTGATCTCAGGGTCGTGAGTTGGTGCCCCAAGTTGGGTATAGAGATCACTAAAAATAAATTAATGAATTAATGAATTAATTAATAATAGAATAAATAAACAGGCAAACATGAAATTTCCTAGAAATCTAAGACCCTCAGGAGTGAGGCCTTCAATTTTCTGCTCCTTTATCTATAAAATCATCTCTATCTACACTCATTTTTTCTTCTCTAAGCAAGCCTAAGCATTCTACTGCAGCAAACTCTTAGGTGTTCTAAGAAAAGAGAAAAAATGACCATATATGTATGTATGGTGGGTCCCTCCCACCCCACCTTCTTCTTGGGCACTTGGCTGTCTGGCTGGAGACATTTCCCAGCCTCCTCTATGCTCCCTTATGTTCAGTTAGTTAACCTAAGCAATATTTGGTGAATCTAAATATCAGATTCTTGGGGTGCTTGGGTGGCTCAGTGGGTTAAGCCTCTGCCTTTGACTCAGGTCATGATCTCAGAGTCCTGGGATCAAGCCCCACATCGGGCTCTCTGCTCAGTGGGGAGCCTGCTTCCCCCCTCTCTCTGCATGCCTCTCTGCCTACTTGTGATCTCTCTCTCTCTCTGTCAAATAAATAAGTAAAAATCTTTAAAAAAAAAATTGGATTCTTTCAGGTAGAGAGCAGTAACTACCAAAAAACTGTAAATAGTTATACACTTGTAAATAACAAGTGTGTAAGCAAGATGAAATTGCAGCTTTGTCCTTTTAGGTGCTCTGGTGACATGCTGAATGAAAGACACCCTGAAGACAAATACAACACCATATCAGGGGCAGGATTCCATGCCCTGCAGTTACCATCATAGAATCAGAAATCCCAACAGCTCAGCACAGGACAGTTTAGGACAAGCCTCATGAGAAATCTCTAAGATATCAGATAATAAAACAAGACTTGCTAGTCTGTAAACATAAGGAAAGTCTCCTAACTATTGCAGACAAGCTTTATACCATGAATAAGTTTAATTTCACTGTTTCTAACATTCATCCTGCTGTTTAAGAGATAACTAGCTTCCCCAACATAAAACCCATTTTTAACATTCGTTATGCCATTTAGTGAGACTTTATGGAGATCTGGATAGTAAAAAATGTGTTAGCAGCAACCTCTGGAGTATGCCCCTTTCTGATAGAATACTAGCTAAAGACCACCGACTTGGGATTTTTTTTTCTTGTTATACTAGTTGACTCCATGGAATTAAAACTTACCCTGTTGGCACATACATAACATCACACAAACCAACTGAAATACAGTATTTTAAACTGAATTATGGAAATATTAACAGTTAATGTTAGTTCCATGACTGAATTCTCACAAAGAGAATGTGAACAGAGATAACACGTAAAACCTCCACCTAATTTGCTCTTTACTTCCTTCCCCATGTGCTGCAACAGGGCTGTACCATTGACCCAACTTCAACATGCAGTGGTGGAAGCAATAATATGGAAGGAATATGGGTCCCTGAGTGACTGCGCCATGTAGAGCTAGAGGCCAGTCTACACTGACCAGGCTGTTAGTGGCAGAGAAATAAACTATCTTATTCAAGCTACTGTCTTTTTGGGTCTTTCTTTTTTTTTAATGACAACATGAACTTTACTCAAATTAAGAAAACTTTGGGGCACCTGGGTGGCTCAGTCATTGGGCGGCTGCCTTCAGCTCGGGTCATGATCCCAGGGTCCTGGGATTGAGCCCTGCATCGGGCTCCCTCCTCTGCAGGAAGCCTGCTTCTCCCTCTCCCACTCCCCCTGCTTGTGTTCCCTCTCTCACTGTGTCTCCCTCTGTCAAATAAATAAAATCTTTAAAAAAAAATTAAGAAACTTCTCATCTTGACCCATCAGCTTCCATCTCTTCTTCTGTGTCCTCAAGCCCACCCTCTATTCTGGCTCCTTTTCAGTTTATGAACATGATCAAGTCCTTTATTTTATTATTTATTTGTTTGTTTGTTTGTTTGTTTGTTTTTAGGAAAGAGACAGTGTGTGCACATGCACTAGTGGGAGAAGGGGTAGAGGGAGAGAGAATCTTAAGTGTGGAGTCTGATGCAGGGCTCGACCTTGTAACCCTGAGATCACGACCTGCGCTGAAATGAAGAGTTGGAGGCTCAACTTACTGAGCCACGCAGGCGCCGCCATGATCAAATTTTTCCATTCTTACAAATAAGTATTTCTTTCTTTTTCATCCAAACTTCTAAAAATATGAGCTGTACTTGCTTGTTCCACTTTCTTACTTCCCATATACTGCCTCTCTACTACAGAATGATAACCATCCCCACATTTTTTTAAAGGTTTCATTTATTTATTTCGAGAGGGAGAGAAAAAGAGGGAGGGAGCAAATGAGAGAGAGAGGAAACACAAGCAGGGGAGGCAGCAGGCAGAGGGAGAAGCAGGCTCACCTCCGAGCAGGAGTCCAATACAGGACTCTATCCCAGGACCCTACGATCGTGATAAGAGCTGAAGGCAGACTGCTTAACTGAGCCAACGAGGCACCCCCCAATGTATAAACTCTTATTGGCAAGTGTGGGCAAAAAAGTTATATCACATGTTCATATAAGTTTCAGGAAATCCTCACTCTTAGCCTCAGGCATGCCCACGTGCGCCTTGTATGAGAGACTCACTCTGAGTAGACACAGCAATATCCAGAGAATCAGCCAGCCTTCTATTCAGGTCTGTCAGCAGATGCCTCCAAAAATGGAATTGAAGACATTGGGGAAAGATGGATAACACAGAATCAAACAGAACTTAGACCAAGAAGTTGGTAGATTGCTGCACTACCCAGCAACTTACTCACCGTGTATTGAATAGTTTGAGTGCTTACTATGTGTCAGGCATTGTTCTTAGCATTGGGTGTATAACTATGAATAAAGCCAATAAAAATCTCTGCTCTCGGGAAACTTATACTCCAGTCAGGCGTGTTCTTGG
Organism: Ailurus styani; assembly: GCA_002007465.1. Taxonomy (NCBI): domain Eukaryota; kingdom Metazoa; phylum Chordata; class Mammalia; order Carnivora; family Ailuridae; genus Ailurus; species Ailurus styani. The sequence goes on along the minus strand of LNAC01000067.1, from coordinate 1,270,075 downwards.
TTTTTATGTTTATTGGTTGGTTTTGTTTTATTTTTGGGCAGGTATCTTCTTGCATCTCATTTACACAAGTGACAGGGCTGTGACATCTGTTTAACCAGCCATGTATCTGGGATATCATTTATTTCACCAATGAAAATGTATTTCTAATGTACCTTAAGCTAATTAATGAAACTTCTGATATAAATTTCAATAAAGATCCTTGAAATGCTTAAGTAGCCACCTGGGGATTATGGATCCCTGATTAGAGCACTTCATATTATAACTAACTTCCCCTAGAGTATGAATTCCTAAAAGGGTAACTCTAATGATACCTAACCTTCCCCAGAGTGTAGATGAAAGCCAATTTACACACAAGTACATTACACTGTTTATAAGGAAGTGTTTTAAAGTAAATTATAACAGAAGTAATAGAACAACATGGCAAGAAGCATGGTTGTACACAGCTCCCAAATTTCACAGACAGGTTTTAAAATACTGGAAGACACCATCTCCCTTAGGAACTCTGGATTCTCCTCATGATCCAGGAACTACAGGGACAACAAATGGCATATCCACAGCCTTCCAGACCATTGTAGTGTAACCTGGTTTACAATCATGATTACGTTCATTCTGAATGGCCAGTGTCCATACCATTCCAACCATTAAGTATGTTCAATAACACTCTTACTCGAATCTTTAGCCATGAAGAAACTGACAAGACTCTTTGAATTTTGACTCCAAATACCTTGAGGAAGAAATTCTAATTGTCCTTGTTGGGGCCTGAGATTCATGCCAAAATTGATTTGGATTGGTAAGGCTAGAGGACCTTTGCATTTTTGTTCAGTGGGTTGATGGAGATGCTTGAAGAAATTCTTAGGAGTTTATGACAAGTGTATTGGATTGTTCCGGCATCAGGGTTTTGCCAGGAGAGTAAATCAAAAGAGCAAAGAAACAAAAGAGTTAAAGATATAGGCAGGAGTGTGAACAAGGCAATTTAAGTTGGGTAGGAAAGGAAGGAAAAAGAGGACTTTATGAGGGTGCCTGACTGGCTCAATAGGTAGAGCATGAAACTTTTGATCTCAAGGTTATGAATTCGAGCCCCACATTGGGTGGAGTCCCACAGGACTTTATCAAGTCATTTGTAGTAGAGAATATTATTTATATCAAAAGAGATATCAATGTATGCTTGAAATGCTATCTGTTCTGGTCCATATATGCAGTTCCACAGATGATCTGGTAGTGTTAATAACTGCCACTTCACTTTATTTCTTTATTTTTTTTAATAACTGCTACTTTATAGCAATGACATTTTCCATATCTTATTGTGATGTAATAAGAAATATATAATTTGGTCTTCATCCTTGAGTCCAGTCCAAGAGGTCCCAAAAACCTTTATAATTTTCGGGCGCCTGGGTGGCTCAGTGGGTTAATGCCTCTGCTTTCTGCTCAGGTCATGATCTCAGGGTCCTGGGATCGAGGCCCGCATCGGGCTCCCTGCTCAGCGGGGAGCCTGCTTCCCCCTCTCTCTCTCTGCCTGCCTCTCTGCCTCCTTGTGATCTCTCTCCCTCTGTGAAATAAATAAATAAAATCTTTAAAAAAAAAAAATAAATAAATAAATAAATAAATAAAATAAAAAAAAAAACCTTTATAATTTTCTAATAAAGCACCTGGGTGGCTCAGTCAGTTGAATGTCTGCCTTTGACTCAGGTTGTGATGGAGTCCCAGGATCCAGACCCTGAGTCTGGCTCCCTGCTCAGTGGGGAGTCTGCTTTTCTCTGTCCCTCTGCTCTTCCCCCAATGGGGAGTCTGCTTCTCCCTGTGTTCCTCCCCTGCTTATGCTCTTCCTCTCAAATAAATATTTTTTTACAATTTTATTTATTTATTTGTCAAAGAAAGAGAGAGAGAGAGAGAGCACAAGCAGGGGGAGCGGCAGACAGAGGGAGAAGCATACACAAGGAGAAGCAGTCTCCCTGCTGAGCATTGAGCCCAAAGCAGGGCTCAATCCCAGGACTCTGGGATCAGGACCTGAGCCGAAGGCAGCTACCCAGGCATCCCAGTAAATAAAATCTTAAAAAAAAAAAAGGAAGAAGCTCAGAACTTCCAACCTTACCCCCATCCTCTGGGGAGTAGAGAAAGAGTAGATATTTAGTTAATAATTTATCATGCCTATGGGCACCTATGGGTGGCTCAGTCATTGTAGCCTCTACCTTCAGTCATGTGGGATCGAGCCCCATGTCAGGGTCCCTACTCAGTGGGGAGCCTGCTTCTTCTTCTGCTTGCTGCTCCACCTGCTTGTGCTCTCTGTTTGACAAATAAATAAATAAAATCTTAAAAAAAAATAATTTATCATACCTATGTGATGAAGCCTCCATAAAAGTCCCTGAACTACGGGATGGTGAATACATCCCATGTGCCAGGAGGATGGTATACCCCAGCTCGGCAAAGACAGAAGCTCCAGCATTTGGGACCATTCTGGACTCTGCCTTAGGTATCTCTTCAACTGGATGTTCTTCCATATCTTTTTTTTTTTTTAAGATTTTATTTTTAGGGCGCCTGGGTGGCTCAGTGGGTTAAAGCCTCTGCTTTCGGCTCAGGTCATGATCTCAGGGTCCTGGGATCGAGGCCCGCATCGGGCTCCCTGCTCAGCGGGGAGCCTGCTTTCCCCTCTCTCTCTCTCTCTGCCTGCCTCTCTGCCTCCTTTGTTCTCTCTCCCTCTGTGAAATAAATAAATACAATCTTTAAAAAAAAAAGATTTTATTTTTAAATAATCTCTACATGAAATGTGGGACTTGAACTCACAACCCCAAGATCAAGAGCTGCCCGCTCTCCTGACGGAGCCAGCCAGGTGTCCCTCATCAGTACCTTTTATCATATCCTTTATTAGATAATAAATTGGCAAATGTAAGTTTATTTCTCTGAGCTGTTCTAGCAAATTACTGAACCTGAGAGGGGGTCATGAGAACATCAGTTTAGGGTCAGTAGATCAGAAGTACAGGTGACAACCTGGAACTTGCAACTGGCATCTGAGGTAGGGACAGTCTTATGGGACTGAGCCTTAACTTGTGGGATCTGAGGGTAAGTCCAGGTAGATTGTGTCAGGTCTGAATCAAATTGTGGGACACCCAGCTGGTGTCAGAGAACTGGTTCACATATCTCATGTCAGAAGTATGGTGAGTATGACAGTAACGGAAACACAGTGTGATTTTCCTGCACACTCATAATGACAAAGGAAGTGAAACATGCATCCATCCTTGACATCGACCTCCAAGGAAAATAGGGGATCAAGGACATCATGGGTTTCACTCATGTTTCCCTTACGTCCAAAACTTTTCAAAGAAAGTAAAGTTGTATGGGGGTATATTTAGACGATCTGGCTAATAGCTGAATAATAATTTTTTTTTAAAGATTTTATTTATTTATTTGACACACAGAGAGAGAGATTACAAGTAGGCAGAGAGGCAGGCAGAGAGACAGGGAGAGGAGGAAGCAGGCTCCCTGCTGAGCAGAGAGCCCAATGCGGGCCTCGATCCCAGGACGCTGAGATCATGACCTGAGCCGAAAGCAGAGGCTTTAACCCACTGAGCCACCCAGGCGCCCTGAATAATAATTTTAGCCAGAGTATATGGTAAGTGAAAGAGACTAGTGAAGTACTGTTTTGAAAATATAGCTAAGGAGACAGCATATTTTACAGATTATTTAAAATAGTGAAAAGTAGGGGCACCTGGCTGGCTCAGTTGGTGGAGCGTGTGACACTTGATCTCAAGGTTGTAAGTTCAAGCCCCACATTGGGCATAAAGATTATTTAAAAATAAAATCTTTTAAAAAAGATAGAATAAAACAAATAAATAGGGGTACCTGTGTGGCTCAGTCGGTTAAGCATCTGCCTTTGGTTCAGGTCATAATCCTGGAGCCCTGAGATCAAGCCCCACATTGGGCCTCCTGGTCAGCGGGGAGTCTGCTTCTCTCTCTCACTCTCCTTCTGTGCTCTCTCTCTCTCTCAAATAAATAAATAAAATCTTAAAATAAATAAATAAAATAATGAAAAGTTCAAGGTGCCTGGTTGGTGCAGTTGGTGGAACATGTGACTCTTGATCTTGGGGTCATGGGTTGAGCCCTGCATGGAACGTGGAGTTTACTTAAAGGAATTTTTATGAAAATAGCAAAAAATTGAAAACTAGGAAACAGATGCAAAGAGCAAATATTGAAAACCGATTATGTGTAAGTCGTGTTCTTATAAATTAATTAGCCAATTTAGGTATGCACAACTTTTAGGATCTTTCTGGTAGATACAAGTAGCCAAAAAATTTCTTCTCAAGTAAAAGCCAAGATTCCAGAGGGAAAATTAGATCAGGCACCCAGAATCCTCCAGTGTTTTGACCAGAGATGGACCCCTTGAAGGATTTAGCCTAGGGCATCATTGCTAAGGATACAGGCTACAAACCTCTTGGGATTTGAACCCCCTACTTATGCTAGGGCAGGGAGAATCTCTGGAATATTTTTAAAATAATCTTATATCTTGAATATCTTTCATTTTGCCCTAAAAAAACCAAACTCTTATTTCCCACATTCATCATGTTGGTCAACAAGCCACTGTTTTTACCAGTAAAACCCATTTCTCACATTTAGTAGGCAAATTACAAAGAATCTTTGTTGACCAAGATATTGATAACAGAAACATTTGTAAAAGCCACCTATGAATGCTAGAAAACCACCAACCTGCACTGTGCATTCTTTTTTTTTCCCCTTTAGCTTTTCAGTATTCACATTTTTATACATATGGAAAATAGAATAGTATAATGAACACCCAAACCCTCATCACCTAGATTTAATAATTCTTATAATTTCCTCATATTTGCTCAAGTATTATATAGTTAATTATAGACATCATGACATTTCACCCATAATTACTTTAGTATGCACTTCTAACAACCTAAATACATTTCCCCATAATCACACATAATAAAATTAACAGTAATCCCGTAATATCCTCTAATTCTCAGTCTGTACTCAGATTTCCACATTTGTCCCCAAAGTGTCTTTTATAGTTGATTTTTAAATACCAGATCCAAGGAGAATCTTGCCTTGCATTTGGTTGTTAATGACTTCTACCTTCTGGATTAGAGTGCTGGCGGCCTCCGGGTTATGGTTTAAGCCAAATGGTGAACCCATAGCAACACAATGTATATGCTAAGATATTTTGAAGATAATGACAGACCTCACAATGACTTTACTGGGTATTTTCACCAACATTATTTTATCTATTTCTTTTTTATATCTATTTATATAGATAGATAGATTCTAGGTAATCTTTACATCCAACATGGGGCTCATGACCCCAAGATCAAGAGAGTAGGGTCTACTGGCTAAGCCAGCCAGGGACTCCCTCACCTTTTTCTTCCCCAAAGAGGAAGAAGGTGTCCAAAGAACTCAGCTAGACTAACATGTATTCTCTATAGAAGAGACCTTTCTAATCAGTTTGGGAATTGTGAAGTTAAAAGCACAGATGGGGAGCTCCTGGGTGGCTCAGCTGGTTAAGCGGCTGCCTTCTGCTCAGGTCCCAATCTCAGGGTCCTGGGATTGAACCCCGCATCAGGCTTTCTGCTCAGCGTGGAGTCTGCTTCTCCCTATCCCCTCCCCCCTCTTGTGCTCCCTCTCTCTCTCAAGTAAATAAATAAAATCCTTTTTAAAAAATGAAATAAAGGGGCACCTGGGTGGCTCAGTCATTAGGCATCTGCCTTCGGCTCAGGTCCTGATCCCAGGATCCTGGGATCGAGCCCCCCGCATCGGCCTCTCCACTCAGCGGGAAGCCTGCTTCTCCCTCTCCAACTCCCCCTGCTTCTGTTCCCTCTGTCTCTGTGTCCAATAAATAAATAAATAAAAAGAAATAAAAACACAGATGATTCCAAAACCACACTTTGAGAAACTGACACACAGTATAACATGCAAGCTCTCAGCAATGACTCTAATAACACTCTAGGATTGGGCCTCAAACCACTTTTCTATTCTTTTGTACCCACCTAGCTCCTGAGGAGAGGTGCCTAGGACAGAAGATGGAAGGAGGCGTATTCTCACATGCCATGCCCCCACTTACATTGACCCTAAGAGTAACATCTGAGATGATCATAGTAATTATAATCACAATATTTATTGTCCTTACTTCTACCCGGAACTGCTCTAAGAATTTTGCATGGATTAACTCATTTAATCCTCCCAACCCCAAGAGTTGGATTTTGTAAAATCCCCATTTAGAGAGTCACAAAGGCCCTTACCAGAGCCCGGGGTGGGGTGGGGGGGTGGTTTGGTGGGGGGGGGCTCCTCTGGCTCTGCAAGGGTGAAGAAATCAGGCACCAGAGGAAGTTCTCTCTTTACATGGTCATCTTTCTTCTCTAGTCCGTGTGGCTATCAGGTCATACGCACTGCCTGCCCATGGGGTTTCCACATGAGATGGTGAGCTATATCCTCTCCTTGGCCAATCCCTAATACTGTGAATTCTCAGATAAGCTGTGTAGTTCTTACAACACTCAAGCTAGTGATGAACTCTAGATCATAAGATGATTTCCTGTGTGGGTGTGTTGTTTTAATTTAAAAGTTCCACTCATTTTTTTTTTTTTAAGATTTTACTTATTTATTTGACAGAGACACAGCTAGAGAGGGAACACAAGCAGGGGGAGTGGGAGAGGGAGAAACAGGCTTCCCACTGAGCAGGGAGCCCGATGTGGGGCTCGATCCCAGGATCCTGGGATCAGGACCTGAGCCGAAAGCAGACGCTTAATGACTGAGCCACCCAGGCGCCCCAATTTCCTCTGTTTTACGAAATATGAGAATAGGTTTGTTTGTCTGTTTAGCGGACTTGAATACTCGCAGAATATCCAGTCCCAAATCCGACAGTCTATGCTCCCGCACACAGACTTTAAATATTTGGCTAACAGCTTTGCCAGATCTTTAGTTTATCGTCAGCAGAATGGGTGTGTGTTTCACACCCAACCTCCCTGAAGTGCTTTCGGGAGCCTTCTCCTCGCAGCCATCACCCACTGCTTCTCTGCCATTGATATGGGGGTTAACTCTAGTTTAAGTAACAAAAGTGAGCTTACCCAAAACAAACTCTGCATCTTAGCACTTGTAAAGCACAGTCAGGCCTGGCTCCACCGGCTGAAATGCGGCTATCTACATAGTTTAGCATATCACTGACCGTTCTCTTCAAGCTCTCAGCAAGGAGACCTCTTTCAAATGCTTCCCGCCGCAAAATTCTTAGCTCTCAAGATCCCCGTGGGCAGAAACGGCTCTGATCACCGCCAGCAGTCTGGCCAACAGGTCACATACATGATAATACGGTATTTTTATTGATTCAACAAATACATACTAAACACCTGCTATGTGCCAGGATTTGTAAGGTCTCTGGCAAAGAATTCAGAACCCTCGTTGGGGCTGGAGAAAGGGTGGATGAAGTCGAGAAACAGGAGAGCCGCGATTCGTAGAGGCGCTAGTAGGCTTTGGAGAGAGCAAGGCATTGGCACTGGCGCTCTCGCTAGAGAAAACGTCTGTAACGGACCAGACACAAAGCAGGTTCTGTCTCAAATATTTGAATCTATTCCATCTACACCATTTGGCTGGCAGGAAGTCCCTGCTCTCTGTGGATTTGCTAATGGGAGACACAAACCTCTGACATAATGAAGTGGCAGGAGGTGTGTTTTACTTCAGCTTCCCTTGAAGGGCAAGAAGAGCCGCAGAAGTTTCTTGGGTTAATCTCAGGGGGCCCATTTCCATGTGGGTGCGCAGGCTGGTAGGCGATCTTCTGTCCAGTACAACAGGCTTCAGCTCTGTGAGAGAGAGTACATGAACTCGTTTATATTTTCGATCGACAACACAAAAAGGAGGCTTAGGAGGAAAGTTAGGACACTGGGGCCTATTTTAGTTTTATTTTATTTGAGGGGGGGGGCCTGTTTTAGAAAAAGTCTGGTCTCTTAGAAGGGGGCTGCTTGCTCTGTTTTCTTGCCCTGTTGGGCTCCATTCTTGCCCAAAATTGACAATGACATAAACAATCTACATACAGGCTGAAATCAGTTCCCTGGAGCATACTCAGCTCCCTATGAATCTAGGGATACTCTGGATTTTAGAAGGTTAAATCAGACAATGATTCAGAGAGTTTGCTTTTAAAGCAAAGAGGTAATACGAATTATTGCTCAGAAGAAAATTTTAATGCAGCCCAAAGATAATTAGCTACAAAACCTAAATTAGATGCAATGCTTGCTAAATCGACTTTCTGTAACTTAGGGAAAAAAAAAGATTCTGAAGCAAAGCCTACAACGTTACAATGAAAAAAGCCGTCTACTAAGCCTGGTCTGATTGACTTGGTCAAATGGTATATAAATTAAATCCATCTGAAGAATCTGATCTCCAAATGGGATTTTCATTTCTATAAGACTACAGTTTAAAACTGTACATGAAGTAAGAAAGTAAGAGTAAAATCATTTCCCCCCACGGCTGGTGAACTTGGCAGCCCACGTGGAAAATGAGCCAGCTCTTCCCCTGCTGAACAAATCCATTCAGAATGATTTCATAGTTTTCCTTCCTCATCCTTTGGAATGTGGAAGCCATTTTCCAGTGGGTTTTTAAAAAAAATTTCTGAATTTAACCCTTCAAAAGATGATGTTTATTCTCTTTTTTGCTTTTGTTTTTCTAAGGACATGTAGAATAATGCATTGAGGATTTTTTTTTTTTTAAAGCACAAATGCTGTAGGCAGGAAGTTGACTCCATCTTATTTAATTAGGACCCATGGGAAATAGTTGTGCCTAATATAATGCAAAGTTCTGTAATTGAACTAATGTGATTTTATAGCCACCTGCCAGGGAAATACCAATGCAGGTAGATTAAATGACACAGGAAAAAAAAGGTTTTTTGCTTCGGTATTGTAAAATTAAGTACGCTAATTAAAAATCAGTAGTTGAAGACTGCTAGCTTTTATAATCAGGTTGGATTCGTTTGGGGGTGTCTTTCTTCACTGGCCTCATTTCCCCATATCTTATGTCAAACTCTATTCCAGGCAAAAAAAGCTATATACATATTTGCTTATATACTCATAAGATAGATCTTCTAGCACAGAAACATGCAAAAAAACCTTACTTTCTGCATTTTTTGTACACTTTTCTGGTATTAAGTTAATTCACATATTGGGATCCACAAATGGAGGCTGTGCCAGTGGCCCAGACCATGGCACATATCTAAAATTAAGTCTGCTTGCACTTACAGGAAATACCTTTCAAGGAGTCCTAACATACACCACTCACAAACTTCTAACTTAGCTTTTGCTAACTTACCTTACTCTAGAAAATATGACCTGCTAACCTTATAAGGAAATCCCAGACCTCCTAGCCAATCATACTCTGTTTCTGAGTTGCCTCTTCTAATGTTTTATAAAACCCTCTTGCCCAACATACCTCAAGAAGAGTGATCGACTGCTTGAGAGGCAGTGTGTGTATCCCCCCAATCCACAGATTATTTTCCCTTGAATATAGCATATCAGGTTTGTTACCAGATTGTTTTTTAAAAAGATTTATTTATTTACTTATTTTGAGGGGGGTGCGCAGGCAGAAGGAGAGAGAATCCCAAGCAGACTTGGCACCGAGACAGAGCATGCTGCAGGGCTAGATCAAGACCCAAGCTGAAACGAAGAGTTGGACACTTAACCGACTGTGCCATCTAGGCACCCCTACTTAATTGTTTTTGTCGTTTGACAGTATGTATTCACTCACATTAATTCATGGGATTGAGCCCCATGTTGGGATCTCTGCTCAGTGGGGAGACTGCTTCTTCCTCTCCCTCTGTCTTCTGCTCCACCTGCTTGTGCTCTCTTGCTCTGTCAAATAAACAAACAAACAAATAAATAAAACCTTAAAAAAAAAAGTCAGCAAAATGAGGTATATATGCCATCCTGAACTAAGGAGAAGAGGGTAGGGTTCTGGGACTTCCAAGGGAAGGAACGCAATTCACAGGGCAAAAAGAAGAGCTGACATTTGGTAATTAGATGTTTGTCCCGCCATAGAGATGGGTCACTCAGAAAAATTTTTCTTTGGTAATGACCCTAATTCTTGGAAAGACCCCCCAGTTTAGATTCTTCTACATAGTTAAGGGAGAGGAAATTTTTCTTTTGAGCCTTGATTGCCTTCAGCTCAGAATAATCTTCATGCCAATGTGGCCCAGCTTGGGGCAGCCTGCCCTTGGCCCCTACAACAGGAAAAGGTCTACTTCATTGCTGCTCAATTTTCCTTTTCATAACAACAAATATTGTAAGTTTGTTTTGGCTTTGTTTTTGTTGCAGTGAAGAATATAACTCTTCCTGAGACATTTTTTTTTTTTAAAGATTTTATTTATTCATTTGACACAGAGAGAGATTACAAGTAGGCAGAGAGGCAGGCAGAGAGAGGAGAGAGGAGAGAGGAGGAAGCAGGCTCCCTGCTGAGCAGAGAGCCCGATGCGGGCCTCGATCCCAGGACCCTGGGATCATGACCTGAGCCGAAGGCAGCGGCTTTAACCCACTGAGCCACCCAGGCGCCCTCTGAGACATTTTAAGTACAATTTAAGTAACTACATATATGTTTTCCCTGAACCCCAATCTTTATTTTTACTTTATTTATTTATTTTTTAAAAGCTTTTTTTAATTTAGTCTTTTGACAGAGAGAGATTACAAGTAGGCAGAGAGGCAGGCAGAGAGAGAGGAGGAAGCAGGCTCCCCACTGAGCAGACAGCCTGATGCGGGGCTCGATCCAAGGACCCTGAGATCATGACCTGAGCCGAAGGCAGAGGCTTTAACCCATTGAGCCACCCAGGAGCCCCGTCAATCTTTATTTTTATATAAAGGCTAACATAGCAAAATATTAACCCCCAAAATATATTTGACAAAGGAGCAAAATCTGGAACAACTGAACATCCACAGCCAAAAAAATGAATTTAGATACAGACCTTACACCTTTCACAAAAATTAACTGAAGATGGATCATAGACCTAAATGTAAAATGCAAAAGTATCACACTCTTAGAAGAGGACATAGGAGAAAACCTAGATGATCTTGGATTTGATGATGACCTTTTAGATACAACACCAAAGACCAACCTACGAAAGAAATAACTGATAAGCTAGGTTTCATTAAAATTCAAAACTCTGTTCTTTTTTTTTTTTAAGATTTTATTTATTTATTTGACACAGAGCGAGAGAGAGATTACAAGTAGGCAGAGAGGCAGGCAGAGAGAGAGGAGGAAGCAGGCTCCCCGCTGACCAGGAAAACCGATGTGGGCCTCGATCCCAGGACCCTGAGATCATGACCTGAGCTGAAGGCAGAGGCTTTAACCCACTGAGCCACCCAGGCGCCCAAAAACTCTGTTCTTATGAAAGACACTGACAAAAGGATCAAAAGACATACCACTGATGAGAAAGTATTTGTTAAGACATATCTGATAAAGGACTTTATCCCAAATATACAAAGAACTCTTAAAATTGACAAGTGGATGTAATAAAAATATATTTGTTCTTTGTCCCCAATTCCTGACATAGAGCTCCTAAAACTCTTGGAATCTCCTAAGTGACAAGAGTATCTTCTGTTATTCATAACCAGCTCCTGTCTACCAGTTCTGAGTTTATGCTAATGAGATAACCCAGAGTGGGGTCCTAAGAGAGCCTGACCCAGTGATTAGAAGGTTGGAACATTCAGCCCCACCCACAACCTGGGGGAGGAAAGGGAGGTTAGAGATTGAGCTCTATAACAACACTTGACAAAGAGATTGAAAGAGATTCTGAGACGGTAAACACATTAAAGTGCTGGAGGGGTGTGTGTCCAGAGTGGGTATAGAAGCTCCACACCCCTCTCATCCCTATTCATTGCCCTACACATCTCTCCATTGGGCTGTTCCTGAGTTATATCCTTTATAATAAATGGGTAAACTTAATGAAAGTGTTTTCCTGGATTCTGTGAACTCTTCTAGGAAATTACTAAATGCAAAAGGGGTTCATGGGACCCCCCGCGTTTGTAGTTGGTTAGGCAAAAGTGTGGTAGCCTGGGCACCTCATTTGCAGTTGGCATCTGAATTGGGGGTAGACTTTTGAGTGTGAGTCTTTTTATCTGTGGCATCTGATACTGACTCCAGGTAGATAGTGCCAGAATGTAATCAAGTTGTTGGACACCCAGTTGGTCACTGAGAATTAGAGAATTGGAGAATTGATTGGTGTTGGAAAAGACACCATATATTTGGTGTTGGAGAAAAAAAAAAAATCCTCGGGCGCCTGGGTGGCTCAGTGGGTTAAAGCCTCTGCTTTCGGCTCAGGTCATGATCTCAGTGTCCTGGGATCGAGGCCCGCATCGGGCTCTCTGCTCAGCTGGGAGCCCGCTTTTTCCTCTCTGTCTGCCTCTCTGCCTACTTGTGATCTCTCTCTCTGTGTCAAATAAATAAATCTTAAAAAAAGAAAAGAAAAGAAAAGAAAAGAAAACAAACGACCCCCCCAAAAGAAAAAGAAAGAAAGAAGGGAACAGGAGAGGAGAGGAGAGGAAAGGAAAAGAAAGAAAAAGAAGAGAAGAGAAGAGAAGAGAAGAGAAGAGAAGAGAAGAACCAGGTTTAAAAAAAATAAATAAATAAATAAAATGCACACAAGACTTGAATAGGCACCTCACTAGAAAAAATATACAGAGGGCAGGTAAGCACATGCAAAGATGTTCAACATCATATGTCATTATGGAACTGCAAATTAAAACAACAATGAGGGCGCCTGGGTGGCTCAGTGGGTTAAAGCCGCTGCCTTCGGCTCAGGTCATGATCCCAGGGTCCTGGGATCGAGGCCCGCATCGGGCTCTCTGCTCAGCAGGGAGCCCGCTTTTTCCTCTCTCCTCTCTCTCTGCCTGCCTCTCTGCCTACTTGTAATCTCTCTGTGTCAAATGAATAAATAAAATCTTTAAAAAAAATTTTATAAATAAATAAATAAAACAATGAGATAGCATTAAACACCTATTACCATGACCAAAATACAAAACACTGGCAATACCAAATCCTGGCAAAGATGGGGAAGAGTGGAAACTCTCATTTATTGCTTGTGGGAATGCAAAATGGTATGCCTACTTTGGAAGACAGTTTGGTAGTTTCTTTTTCTTTCTTCTTTCTTTTTTTCTTTTAAGATTTATTTATTTATTTATCTGTCTATTTATTTATTTATTTGACACAGAGAGAGAGAGAGAGAGAGCACAAGTAGGCAGAGCAGCAGGCAGAGGGAGAGGGTGAAGCAGGCTCATTGCCGAGCAGGGAGCCCAATGTGGGGATCGATCCCAGGACCCTGGGATCATGACCTGAGCCAAAAGCAGTGGCTTAACCTACTGAGCCACCGAGATGCCCCAGTTTGGTAGTTTCTTACAAAACTAAACCTACTCTTACTGTATAATCCAGCAAACATGCTCCTTGAAATTTACCCAAATGTAGGTGCCTGGGTGGCTCAGTGGGTTAAAGCCTCTGCCTTTGGCTCAGGTCATGATCCCAGAGTCCTGGGATCGAGGCCCACATCGGGCTCTCTGCTCAGCAGGGAGCCTGCCTCCTCCTCTCTCTCTGCCTGCCTCTCTGCCTGCTTGTGATCTTTCTCTCTGTGTCAAATAAAAATAAAAATCTTAAAAAAAAAAAAGAAATTTACCCAAATGTGTTGAAATTTTATGTCCACACAAAAACCTATATCCGCTTGTTTATAGCAATTTTATTCATGATTGCCCAAATTTCGAAACGACTAAGGTATCCAGTAGGTGGATGGGTAGATCATGCTAAACAATGGCATATTATTTAGCACTAGAAAGAAACAAGCTGGGCGCCTGGGTGGCTCAGTGGGTTAAAGCCTCTGCTTTCGGCTCAGGTCATGATCTCAGCGTCCTGGGATCTAGGCCCGCATCGGGCTCTCTGCTCAGCAGGGAGCCTGCTTCCTCCTCACCCTGTCTCTCTGCCTGCCTCTCTGCCTACTTGTAATCTCTCTCTGTCTGTGTCAAATAAATAAATAAAATCTTAAAAAAAAAAAAAAAAAGAAAGAAACAAGCTATCAAGCCATGAAAAGACATGGAGGAGAATGAAGTGGATATTACTAAGTAAAAGAAGCCAATCTGAAAAGGCTACAATACTGCATGATTCCAACTGTAGGGCATTCTGGGAAAGGCAAAACTACAGATTCTGTAAAAAGATCAGTGGTTCCTGGGGGTCAGAGAAGGGAGGGAGAGATGAACAGGTGAACACACAACACTTTAGGGCAGTGAAACTATTCTGTATCCTATAAGGGTGGATACATGTCATTGTATATTTGTCCAAATCCATGGAATGTACAACACCAAGAGTGAACCCTAATGTAAACTACAGACTTTGGGTGATAATGTGTCAATATTGGTTCATCAATTGTTAACAAATGTATCACCTTAGTGCCAGATAAGGGGGGAGCCTGTGCATGTGTTGGGGTAGGGAGCGTATGGGAGCTCTGTATCTTCCTCTCAATTTTGCTCTGAAACTAAAACTGCTCTAGAAAATGAAGTCTAAGGGCACTTGGGTGGCTCAGTTGGCTTGGGGTCCAACTTTTGGTTTTGGCTCAAATCATGATCTAAGGGTCCTGAGACTGAGCCACCCGTTAAACTCCATGCTCAGCATGGAGTCTGTTTGGCCCCACCCTCTGCTCCTCCCCCAGCTCTTTGTCTCATAAATAAATAAAAACTTAAAAAAAAAAAGAAGTCTATTTTTTTAATTAACCAAAAAAGTAATTGAATATGTTGTTTTTTTTAAAAGCCTTCATTTATTTATTTATTTGATACCGAGAGAGATCACAAGTAGGCAGAGAGACAGGCAGAGAGAGGAGGAAGCAGGCTCCCCACCAAGCAGGGAGCCCGATGGGGGCCTCGATCCCAGGACCCTGAGATCATGACCTGAGCTGAAGGCAGAGGCTTTAACCCACTGAGCCACCCGGTGCCCTGACTAATCTTTTGCAGTTATTACAAACCACGCTGTTGTCGTGTATGTCATTTCACATGTGTACATGTGTGTTTTTATTTTTTATTTTTTTTATTTTTTATTTTTATTTTTTTAAAGATTTTATTTATTTATATGACAGAGAGAGATCACAAGTAGGCAGAGAGAGGCAGGCAGAGAGAGGAGGAGGAAGCAGGCTCTCTGCTGAGGATCCCAGGACCCTGGGATCATGACCTGAGCCGAAGGCAGAGGCTTTAACCCACTGAGCCACCCAGGCGCCCTGTACATGTGTGTTTTTAGGATAAATATGCATTTGTAATTTCTATAGGTGCCACCAAATTGTCTCTATAGAGGTTCATCAATTTATGCTCTTTTTTTGTTTTAGATTTTATTATTTATTTACTTGACAGAAAAAGAGAGCACAAGTAGGGGAGCAGCACAGGGAGAGGGAGAAGCCGGCTCCCGGCTGAGCCAGGAGCCTGATGTAGGGCTTAATGCCAGGACCCTGGGATCCTGACGTGAGCTGAAGGCAGCTGCTTAACCGACTGAGCCACCCAGAAGCCCCAGAATATTGAATTTTATTTTATTTCTTTATTTTAAAAGATTTTACCTACTTATTTGAGATAGAGAGCAAGAGAGAGAGTGAGCAAGAGCTGGGGGGCGGGCAGAGGGAAAGGGAGAAACAGACTCCCCCTGAGCAGGGAGCCCAACTCTGGGCTCAATCCCAGGACCCTGGCATCACGATCGGAGATGAAGGCAGATCCCCAACTGACTGAGCCACCCAGGCACGCCAAAATATTGAATTTTAAATGTATTATCTCATCTTTAAATAGATTTTATCTACTTATTTGAGAGAGAGAGAGAGCGTGCACAGGAACATCTCATTTTTTCTATGAAACTATCTTCTTTTTTTTTTTTTTTTTTAAGATTTTATTTATTTATTTGACACACAGAGAGAGATTACAAGTAGGCAGAGAGGCAGGCAGAGAGAGAGGAGGAAGCAGGCTCCCTGCTGAGCAGAGAGCCCGATGCGGGCCTCAATCCCAGGACGCTGAGATCATGACCTGAGCCGAAAGCAGAGGCTTTAACCCACTGAGCCACCCAGGCGCCCTGAAACTATCTTCTTATGTAGCCATTAATTTGATCTTTAGTCAAAGGTAAGTAAATCTTATAATCAGAGCTTCAAAAGAAGATGGGGTAATCAGAGATAACGTATTGACACATATCATTTCAGTCAAAGCTAATGACTTGATATTATAGTTATTCCATGAGGTTCTTTTATAGGGAGATTTATCATTTTCCTTGTACTTATAGAAAATGGCACAGTGGCCCTTTTTCTTTCCAGCATCTTAAAGGGCAGAGTTCATACTCTTATGTAATATAATTAGTGGGCTTTTCTCTTCAATACACTATAAAACACTATTAAGTTAATATTTCTCACTCATTTGTCATAGAACAGGCACTATGCTAAGAGCTGGGTTAGAACAGTGAACAAAACAGACACGGTCTCTACACTTAGGGGAGCTTCTATTTTTTAAAAAAATTTTTTTTAAGATTTTATTTATTTATTTGACAGAGAAAGATTACAAGTAGGCAGAGAGGCAGAGAGAGGAGGAAGCAGGCTCCCTGCTGAGCAAAGAGCCCGATGCAGGGCTCGATCCCAGAACCCTGAGATCATGACCTGAGCCGAAGGCAGAGCTTTAACCCACTGAGCCACCCAGGCACCCGGAGCTTCTATTTTAATGGGGAGGCATATATTAAGAAATAATTTATGAAGTGTGATCATTGCTACAATGAGAAACACAAGGTGATTTGAGAGCATGTACCGGGGAACAGGGTTAGTCTTGGTGCGTGTTGTGGGAGGGTATCAAAGACAAGTTCTTCAGGAAGCAAAATTTGAGCCAAAATCGACAGAAAGTGTGATCAATGAGGTCTGCTCAAGGGACTGAGAGGGCTCCAGAGTGCCCAGAGAATTGGTGAGGGAGAATATCCACATTAAGGTTGAAGAAGTAAGCGTGAACTAGAGAGCACGCGGGCCTCTGTGGCACTTGAAGGCATGTTGCTCTTTGGCCCAAAACTAATGGGAATCCTTTGAAGAGTTTCAGCAGTTTCTATACACAACACTTCTGACAACAAAGGAGGTTTTTCTTTTCCAACACCACTTCCTCAACTATCCGACACCAGGTGGATGTACAAGGATTCATTCAGTGAGAACACTACCTGGAATTAGCATCTGCTCCCACAGGGTAAAGGACTTTGTCCCACAAGACAGCTCCCACCACAGACACCAGTTAACAAGTCTGGGCCCCTCTTTCTTCTGACTGACCAGCCATAAATGGAGGATTCCCATAACCCACTCCCAGGTTTGATAATTAGCTACAATGACTCACAGAGCTCAGGAAAGGAGCTTTTGCTTACTATTACTGGTTTCTTGTAAAAGTTCAGAACTCAGGAACACCTGGCAGTCTCAGTCAGTGGAGCATCCAACTACTGATTCTCAGAGTCGTGAGTTCAAGCCCCATGTTGCAGACTACTTAAAAGTAAAACCTTAAAATGGTGTTTGGGTGATTCAGTTGGTTAGACTGATCTCAGTTCAGGTCTTGATATCAGGGTCGTGAGTTCAAGCCCCGCATTGGGCTCCATGTTGGGCAGGGAGCCTACTTTAAAAAAAAATCTAGGGGCACCTGGGTGGCTCAGTGGGTTAAGCCTCTGCCTTCAGCTCAGGTCATGATCTCAGGGTCCTGGGATCGAGCCCATCAGGCTCTCTGCTCAGCGGGGAGCCTGTTTCCCCCTCTCCCTCTGCCTGCCGCTCTGCCTAATTGTGATCTCTCTGTCAAATAAATAAATAAAATCTTTAAAAAAAATCTAAAACAAATATTTTTTAAATTACTAAACAAACAAACTTTAGGGGTGTGGTGCCTGTCTGGCTCACTTAGAAGGTCATGCAACTGGACCTCAGGGTCATGAGTTTAAGCTCTGTGTTGGGTGTAAAGATTACTTAAAAAAAAAAAAAAGGAACCTTAACAACCAAATGGAAGAGATGCACAGGGCAAAGTATGGGGAAGGTACTTGGAGGTCCCATGCCCTCTGAGTGGGTGGGCCACCCTTCCGGCACCTCCATGTATGGTCACCAACCCAGAAGTTCTCCAAACCCCATAATTTAGGGATTCTGTCAGGCATAACTGATGAAATCACCCAGCATTGGTGACTGAACTCAGTCTCTGGTCCATCTCCCCTCCCCGAGGTGTGAGGGGTGAACTTCCAGCTGGAAGTTCCGACTCTCTAATCACAGGGCTTGGGTTTTCCAGTGAACAGCCTCCACCCTAGAGCTATCTAGGAGCCCCCCACCACCAGTCACCTCAATAGCATACAAAAGACACTGTCATCACTCCAGAGCTTCCAAGGGTTTTACGAGCTGCATACTAGGAACTAGGGACAAAAACTAAATATTTATCTTTTATGGTACTGCAGGTTTCAAGTGGAAGGATATGCTTAGGTTTCCATTTTTGAAAATACCTCTCTGCAGGATGGAAAATGGACTGGGGGAGATAAATCAAAGTGAGTGTTGATGGAAGCTTGACCCAGGGGATGGAGGAAGAGCTGGAAAGAGGAGCACACACGAGGGATATGAGGGAACAATAGCAGGATGGGGAGGTGGCTGGATGGAGAAGGTGAGGCAGGAACAGGCATGTCAGGGATAGCTCCTTGGGGTCTGTCTGTGCAGCTGGAAGGCGAGTGATAAAGGAATCATGAGGTAAGAACTGGAGGAGGACTAGGGTTAGAATGAATGTGTGTGAATTTGGTGTGCAGCACGTTCTATTAAAGGTGATTTTGAGACATTCAAGTGGGAAGCTTGTCAAACAAGCAGCTGGAGATATTCATTCACAGCAATGGTACACTTCCAGAGAGCTCTGGCTACAGATATTCCTAAGATTACCTAGGGACATAATATAAAGTGAGAAAAGCTGGAGACTGAGGCAGGGGCTAATTCCCTAGTTTAGGAATTTGACCAAACTTTCCTCTCTTCCAGTCTTATCATTTGGTCCCTAATAGGTACAGAATAAATGTTGAAAGAATAACATTAACAACAAAAAATACATATATATATATATATATTTTTTTTTTTTTTTTTAAAGATTTTACCTGACAGAGAGAGAGAGAGAGAGCACAAGCAGGGGGAGAGGCAGAGGGAGAGAGAGAAGCAAATTCCCCTCTGAGCATGAAGCCTGATGTGGGGCTCAATCCCAGGACCCCAGGATCATGACCTGAGCTGAAGGCAGACGCTTAACAGATTGAGTCACTGAGGTGCCCCTAACAAATATTTTCAGTGATTATTCAGACATCATTCTGGGCTGGTCATAAGGGCAAGTTTACCTACCTCCCTTACTCCCTCTCAATTATACAATTTTCAGAAAAGAGACAATGCCAGGAATCATTTTTTGGTGTTTGGTTATAGCACAGAAGAAAACCCTGGCCGATATCTGTAAAGGCTACCAAGGATACAAATCAACAGCCAGATGAGGAGATACACAGGGCAGGGTGCCTAACCCAGGCACCCAAGACTGTGAGCTCTTTAAAGGCAGATACTTTTTTTTTTTTTAAGATTTTATTTATTTAGGGGTGCCTGGGTGGNTGGGTGGCTCAGTGGGTTAAAGCCTCTGCCTTCGGCTCAGGGCATGATCTCAGCGTCCTGGGATCGAGTCCTGTATTGGGCTCCCTGCTCAGCAGGAAGCCTGCTTCCTCCTCTCTCTCTGCCTGCCTCTCTGCCTACTTGTGACCTCTCTCTGTCAAATAAATAAAATCTTAAAAAAAAAAAAGATTTTATTTATTTATTGACAGAGAGAGAGAGAGATACAAGTAGGCAGAGAGGCAGGCAGAGAGAGAAGGGGAAGCANAGGAGGAGAGAGGAGGAAGCACGCTCCCTGCTGAGCAGAGAACCTGATGCAGGGCTGGATCCCAGGACCCTGAGACCATGACCTGAGCCGAAGGCAGAGACTTTAACCCACTTAACCACCCAGGCACCCTAAAGGCAGATACTTTATTTATTTATTTTTTTAAGATTTTATTTATTTATTTGACAGAGAGAGAGAGAGATCACAAGTAGGCAGAGGCAGGCAGAGAGAGAGAGAGAGGTGGAAGCAGGCTCCCTGCTGAGCAGAGAGCCCGATGTGGGCCTCGATCTCTGGACTCTGAGATCATGACCTGAGCCGAAGGCAGAGGCTTTAACCCACTGAGCCACCCAGGCGCCCAAGGCAGACACTTTAAAGATACTTTACTTTTACAGATACTTTACAAATACTTTAAAGGCTATCTTACTCCAACTTTGCATCTACAGTACAACATTGCTCAGCATGAAGTAGGAAGTGCTCAACACATTTTTTTACACGAATAAACTTCATCTTCTAGAGCAGTTTCAGGTTCACAGCAAAATGGAGCATAAAGTACAGAATTTCCCTATAACCCCTGCCCCCATACACGTGGCCTCCCACACTAGCAACATCCCACACCTGAGCACTATATTTGATATAATTGATGAACCTACATTGATACACCATAGTCATCCAAAGTCCATAGCTTATATGAGAGTTCACTCTCGGCATGGGAAACTGTACAGGTTTGGACAAATGTATAATGACACGTATCCACTATTATAGTGTCACAGAGAATAGTTTCACTGTTCTAGAAATCCTCTGTGTTCTACCTATTCCTTTTTCCCTTCTCTAATCCCTGGGAATCACTGATCTTTTTATTGACTCCATACTTTTGCCTTTTCCAAAATGGTGTGTGGTTGAAATCATACATTTGGCAGTCTTTTCAGATTTGCTCCTTTCACTTAGTAATACGCATTTAAATTTCTTTCTTATCTTTTCGTTGCTTGATAGCTCATTTCTTTTTAGCATTAAACATAATACTCCATTGTTTAGATGTACCACACTTGATTTATCCATCCACCTACTGGAGGACATCTTGCTTGCCTACAAGTTTTGGCAATTATGAATAAAGCTGCTATAAATATCCATGTGCAGTTTTTTTTATATGGACATAAATTTTCATTTTATTTGGGTAAATGTCAAACAGCATGAGTGCTGGATTGCATGGTAAGAATAGGTTTAGTTTTGTAAGAAACTGCCAAACTCTCTTCCAAAGTAACTTTACTATTCTGCCTTCCCACCAACTAGGAATGAGAACTCCTGTTACTCCACATCCTTGCTGACACCACTACAGACTATCTGAATGGCAGAAATATCTTAGGGACGCCTGGGTGGCTCAGTCGGTTAAGCATCTGCCCTTGGCTTAGGTCAGGATCCCAGGGTCCTAGGATTGAGTCCCATGTTGGGCTCCCTGCTCAGTGGGGAGCCTGCTTCTCCCTCTCCTCCCTCTGCTGCTCCCCCTGCTCATGCTCCCTGTCAAATAAATAAATAAAATATTTTTAAAAAGAAATATCTTAAAATTTTTTTCCCTACATCAGTGAATGGCTTGTATTTATTGCTAAGGTGATGTTAAGAACCTCAGAGCTAATAATTACTTAGGGGTTTCCCTTGTAAGTGAACTGCAAACTCGAACTTCCAAAATGTGGTGAAAATTAGATTTAGAAATGAAATGTAGATTTTATTTATTTGGCTCCAATTAGTATGTAAAAATACTCTTCATTCTTATAACAAGCATAACGTTGGCAGATTAATAAGGACAAGAAAGAACTAGGTATTGAGTATACCTGCAGATTGAATGATGAAACATTTAAGAGAACATTTTGGGAAGTTTATTAATCATTGTTGATTAAATGACAATTATTTGTTGCTCTGTATCATTTGGGGAAAAATAGGACATTAGGTTGCTAATGTTTGCCTATTTGTAAGATGAGCCCAAGTCATAAGTTATGTCTACAATGCTGTCCTTATTCACTTGAAATGCCTTTAATATCCAAGAAAGCTCCTATTCAATTACTTAAGAACACTTAAACTTCATAAATTATGAGCTGTTTGAACAGGTTGGTTCAATTAAGAGTATACAAAAAACCCATAACTATTGTCATAAAATTCCTCCAGATTATGCAAAAGCCACATGATCTTCCTGAGGTAGGACTGAAACACAAACAGAGCTGTTTTCTTTCTACTGTGTGTTATTAAGTTTAATTGCTTCATTCTCGTGATTGCTTTTGAAAGAGAAGGAATCAATCAAGCTTTCACCAAAAGCGGATGACATTGCATTATGTATGAGGTTGGCAAGGGAAGAGAGACCTGTGACCTAGAAGGAAATCAGGATCTAAAGCACTTACAAATGGGAGGCTCTCACATGTCCACGTCTGCTTTGTTAAGGGGCACGCTGCCTTTGAACGTGAACTTTATTATTCACTTCATACAAGTTTCTCAAGTTTACTTTCTAAGATTGGGCAGTCCCTTGAATGTGAAGATGATGCTGATACATTACAAAAATATAAAGACACACTTTCCCCAGGAGTGTTGAAAAGGCCATGTCTACACTGCCTCCTCAAAGTCACTTGGGATTTCATAGCTTTCATTTTTGAGATGGCAAAGCAGGATTAGGAGTGTTGATGACAGAAGAAAATTATCCTCTGTTTGAATCTCCTGGCTCCTGGGGGGCAAACCCTTGGCCTCCTGGGTACCAGCACCCAACAAGCTGAGAGAACTGGCCTAGATTCTTTTTTTTTCCTTCTTTTTATAGCTTATTTATTTGTTTTTAAGTATCCCTATACCCATGTGGGGCTCCAACTAACAACTCCAAGATCAAGAGTTACATGCTCTACCAATTGAGCCAGCCAGGTGCCCCTAACATTCACGGAGTTTTATTTTATTTTAAGATTTTATTTATTTATTTGAGAGAGAGATCACAAGTAGACAGACAGGCAGGTGGAGAGAGAGGGGGAAGCAGGCTCCCCGCTGAGCAGAGAGCCCGATTCGGGGCTCTGTCCCAGGACCCTGGGATCATGACCCAAGCTGAAGGCAGAGGCTTAACCCACTGAGCCACCCAGAAGCCCCATTCATGGAGTTTTAAAGCCATGTTAGAATCCATGCTACCTCTGCATTGTTCCAGAGCTGTTTCTTATTTGAAAGCCTTTCCATTCAGCCTGCCAGCTAGACCAGGATTCATTAATGTGTAATTTGTTTGTCATCTTTGTAGTCACAGTTCAGCAAGCAGCAGAAACAACTGGCAAGGGCAGACTATTCTAGGTGGAGATGAATCTCTGGAGGAAAAATAAGGATTTGGTAGAGAAAGCATTATTTATTTATTTATTTATTTATCGAAAGATTTATTTATTTATGGGGTGCCTTGGTGGCTCAGTTTGTTGAGCAACTGCCTTCAACTCAGGTCATGATCCTGTAGAGCCAGGAGCAAGTCCCATGTCAGGCTCCCTGCTCAGCAGGGAGTCTGCTTCTCCCTCTGATCCTCCCCCTTCTCATCCTCTCATTCTCTCTTTCAAGTAAATAAAGTATTTTTTTTAATATGGCGCTACACACAAAGAAAATGGAAAGAAAAGATTTATTTATCTATTTGAAAAAGAGAGAAAGAGAGAGCAAGCAGGGGTGAGGATTAGGGTGGGGGGAGGGGCAGAGGGAGAGACTCTGGAGCAGACTCCCTGCTGAGTGTAGAGACCGACTCTGGGCTCGATCCCACAACACTGAGATCATGACCCAAGTGGAAATCAAGAGTCCAAGGCCTAACTGACTGAGCCACCCAGGTGCCCCTAGAAAGCATCTTTTAATGGACCTTGCTCTAGAAAAATCCCATCCTCTCCTGACCTGACAGAGATTTATTTGATTTTAATCATTATAGTTTCATGCAAGTCACAGGTCATGAACAAACAACGGAAAACCCTTTTTCTATAAAAGAGGCATTTTTCTATAAAAGTGTCTAGTTTCCCTTTTATTAAGAATATTTTTTAAAAAAGATTTTATTTATTTGACAGAGAGAGACAGCAAGAGAGTGAATACAAGCAGGGGTCGTGGGAGAGGGAGAAGCAGGCTTTCCGCTGAGCAGGGAGCCCGATGTGGGGCTCGATCCCAGGACCCTGAGATCATGACTAGAGCCAAAGGCAGACGCTTAATGACTGAGCCACTCAGGTGCCCCTATTAAGAATAATTTTAATGTACTAAATGGTTGAAAGTGGATTGGATTTCCTCAACACAATCCTTTCTTTCACAGCCCTTAGTAGGATGGAGAGAGGGGGAGGGAAGTAATATTTTTCAAAAGCTGCCTAAGGACCAGGTTCAGGACGCAGTAATTTCCCAAGTTCCTTTATAATGAGATGAGGAAAGGCTGGGAGAAGCCAGGCTGTCTGAGAATAGGCCCTGTAGCAGAGACTGCAGTTTGGTTCAGGCCACTGTCCTTGCTGAAGAACTGGTCCCTGGTAGGAAGGAAGAAAAAGAGGGATCATTATACACCTAGAGCGGGTAGTCCAGAAAAGTACTTCACTTGGGCAGCCCTAATAGAGTGTCCTTCTGTGCTGTGACTGTGTCTACACAGCCTAAACAACATGTAGCCCAGTGCTGGGAACATGGAGGGTCCACGGGGAGGTTTTTGGAACTAATTCCCATTAACTTTATTTATTTATTTGAGAGAGAGAGAGAGCGCAGAGTGAAAGAGAGAGCATCAGTGGGGGACAGGGAGGGGCAGAGGGAGAGGGAGAAGCAGGCTCCCCGGTGGCCAGAGACCCCTATGTGGGACTCAATGCCAGGATCCTGGGATCATGACTTGAGCTTAACTGACTGAGCCACCCATGCGTCCCCCATTAATATCATTTAAAGCATGTGTTTAACGTCAGCTGTCACCACTGCTGTAACAGATTTTGGTCATCATTCGAGTCCTCTTTTTTTGGACAGATAAACACTGTTGCTGGAATAGAATGATATGAGCAAGGCTGGGTGGTGAGCTCCCACTGCAATTCCTCTGAAAAATCTATGATTAATATCACATTAACAGCTCAGAATTTGGTTAATCTCTTAATTAGAAGGCAGTAGGCATTAAAGACAAGCTGACCCAAATAAAGCTGGCTGTCAGGTGCTAATTATCTGCGTCCACGCGCAGCAGACTCGCAGCGGTTGCCCCTGTCGCCTTGCAGGGGCTCTGACGGCCAAGCGCGGGAGGCTGGCACGCCTCGGGGCATCTCTGAAAGCCAAGAGGAAATGGAAGACTCTGGAGTGTGAGAGGCTTGCACAGTGCTGCCAGGGAACAGGGGGACACCAGACAGACAGCCTGCCTCTGGGTTCAAACGCTTTACTTGTTTTCTGAAGTTAGCGAAGCATCAAAACTTGGGAGCATGCCCTTTGTTTCTGTCCCATTTTCAGAAAGGTGTAGAGGAGAACCTTTAGAAAAAGGGTTTTTTTTTAATGATTTTATTCATTTATCTGAGAGGGTGGGGAGTAACAGAGAGAGGGGGACAAGCAGAATCTGGAGCACAGAGGCAGATTAGGGGCTCGACCTCATGACCCCAATATCACTACCTGAGCCGAAACCAAGAGTCAATGCTCAGCCAACTGAGCCACCCAGGTGCCCTGAAAAGGCTCTCTTTTGCATATATTTATATAGAATTAAATCGGTAATGGAGCACCCAAGTTCGCCACAAAAACTTACATGCTACAGATTGAGTCCTGTGTTATCATCACTCATAACAAATGATCACAAATCCGGTGGCTTGCCAGTTCTCCAGGGCTGAAGTCCTGGGGGGCCTTCGGGCCAAATTCAAGTTATCAGCCCTGTGGCGCTCTGACCTGGAGGCTCCGAGGAAGATTTTCTCGCAAGCTTATTCAGGTTGTTGGCAGAATTCAGGTCCTCGTAGTTATAGAGCAAAAAGCCCCTGTTCCTTGCTGTCAACCAGGGGCTGTTCCTGCTCTTGGAGGCCACTTGGGTTCCTTCGTACATGACCCTCTTCATCTTCAAACCAGCAAGATGGTGGCCTCCAGTCCCTTAGTTGTTAATCTCTCTGGCTTTTCCTGCTTCTTGACGGAGAAGTCTCCTTGATTTTAAAAGGCTCATGAGGGAGATTAGGTGCATCTGGGTAATCTCCCTTTTCCCTTTAAGGCCACCTGATCCCAGGAGGGGTGGCCCATCACAGTCACAGCTCCCACCTGTACTCAGAGGGGCACTGTTCACAGACACTCTTAGCACTCTGCCTCCCCTAAGTCTCAAAATCGGTTCTCTCTCAAAGGACAGTGAAGAGAAGGGAGACCAGTCAGGCACACCTTGAGGGGTGTCAGCTCAGTACCTCCTTTTTTTTTTTTTTTTAAAGATTTTATTTATTCATTTGACACAGAGAGAGATTACAAGTAGGCAGAGAGGCAGGCAGAGAGAGAGGAGAGAGGAGGAAGCAGGCTCCCTGTTGAGCAGAGAGCCCGATGTGGGCCTCGATCCCAGGACCCTGGGATCATGACCTGAGCCGAAGGCAGCGGCTTTAACCCACTGAGCCACCCAGGCGCCCTCAGTACCTCCTTTTTGACCTTGTTTCTGTGAGGGTTGGAACTTGATGATCTTGATGGCCAAGGTGAAAGGCTCTACCTGGGGCATGAGGAGGTTGGTGGGTCTCACCTTCCTATGTGCATGTGGTTCTCTCTTAAAGCCAGGGTCAGACTCTGGGAAGGTGAATGAGTTTCCTGTTCTTCTCTATCCCTTTCTGTAAGATCCCACATTCCTGCAGCCTTGGGGGACAGGGAGATAATAAGATCTGCTTATTAAAAACCACTAAACCTTTATTACATACTTATTCATTGAACAAAGATTTACTATGTGCAAAGCACTCTGGTAAGTAATCGGGGTTGAGGATGCCACGGGAAGCCGCTGACCTCCTTAGGGTACTAACTGCTGTGACAGGGGAGAAGCCAAGGCTGTGAGGGACAGCGAAGAGGAATGTTTCATCCCAGGAGAGATGATGCTGTCAAGAAGCTCTTCAAGAGGTAGTGAGGTCCAGGGTGAGGCAAGGGTAAGTGGGAATTTCTTAGACACAGGCAAAGAGTGTGTAAGTGAGTGCTTGTGTGCCCATGGGAAGGTTGTCGAAAGTCAAGGGAACAGCATGGCTTTGTGGTCAGCTTGGAGGTACACACTCATGACGCATGAGCAAGCAGAAGATTTGAGGGGACAAGGTGTCAGATTTGTCTGAGAGTGTCACAGACTCTGAAGCCTTCTGCTTTTTTTTTTTTTTTTTTTTTTGTCTTAGATGGAGAGGGTGGAGAGAGGCAGAGGGAGAGAGAGAATCTCAAGCAGATTCCACCCAGTCGGAGACAGAGGTGGGGCTCGATCACACAGCCCTGACATCAGGACCTGAGCCGAAGTTAAGAGTTGGATGTTTGAGTGACTGAGTCACCCAGGCAGCCCACCCTCTGTCTTTTTAAAAATGGTGGTAAGGGCGCCTGGGTGGCTCAGTTGGTTAAGCAACTGCTTTTGGCTCAGGTCATGATACGGGAGTCCCGGAGTCCCAGCTCCACGGGGTGTCCGCTTCTCCCTCTGATCTTCTCCCCTCTCATGCTCTTGCTTTCTCTCTCTCTCCCTCAAAAAAATAAATAAAATCTTCTTAAAAAAATAGTGGTAAAAGACACGTCACATAAAATTTACCATTTTAACCATTTAAAAGTGTTCCATTCAGTGGCGGTAAGTACATCTTCAGTGATCTAGTGTGCAAACATCACCACCATCTAATTACAAACTCTTTCATCACCCAGATGGAAATCCCTTACCAATTCAGTACTCACTTCTTATTTCCCCCTCTCCCCAACCCCTCCAGATAGGCAATTGCTTATCTGCTTTCTGTCTCTATGGATTTGCCCTTTATTTTTATTTATTTATTTTTAAAGATTTTATTTATGTATTTGACACAGAGAGAGAGATCACAAGGAGGCAGAGAGGCAGGCAGAGAGAGGAGGAAGCAGGCTCCCCGCTGAGCAGAGACCCTGATGCGCGCCTGGATCCTAGGACCCTAAGATCCTGACCTGAGCTGAAGGCAGAGGCTTTAACCCACTGAGCCATCCAGGCGCCCTGGATTTGCCCTTTAGTGGACATTTCATACCAATGGAATCATACACAATGTGGCCTTTTGTGTCTGGCTTCCTTTGCACCACATAATTTTTTTTTTAAAGATTTTATTTTATTTTATTTATTTTTTTAAAGATTTTATTTATTTATTTCACAGAGAGAGAGAGATCACAAGGAGGCAGAGAGCCAGGCAGAGAGAGGGGGGGAAGCAGGCTCCCTGCTGAGCCGGGAGCCCGATGCGGGCCTCGATCCCAGGATCCTGGGATCATGACCTGAGCTGAAAGCAGAGGCTTTAACCCACTGAGCCACCCAGGTACCCTAAAGATTTTATTTTTTAAGTAAGCTCTATGCCCAGCGGTGGCCTTGAACTCACAACCCTGAGATCAAGAATTGCACACTTCACGGATGGAGCCACCCAGCACCCTACTTCACATAATGATTTAAGGTTCATCTGTGGTGTAGCAGTATTCCATTGCATTTTATGGCTGAATAATCCATTGTATGACAATACCACAATTGGTTTATCCACTCATCCATTGATGGACATTGGATTGTTTCCATCTTTTGGCTTTGTGACTAGCTCTACAATAAACATTTGTTTACAGGATTTTTGAACATCTGTTTTCAATTATTTTGGGTATGTACTTAGGAATAGAATTATTGGGGCATGTTTACTTGTTGAGGAACCACCAAATTGTTTTCCAAGCCACAGCACCATTTTATGTTCCCGCCAACAATATAGGAGGGTTCCAATTGTTCCACAACCCTGTCTTTTTTGATCCTGGCTATACCACCCACCAGTTGTTAAACCTTGGCAGGTCCTTCACTTCTCTGTACCTTAGTTTTCTCACCTGTAAAAGGATGAAAACCATGGTGCATCCTTTGCCAGCTTATGAGGATTACATGTAGTCAATATGTATACATTTTGTTAATATATATAGGACAGTGGTCCTATATATATTTGGTTGGACCATATGAAATTGGTCCATATGAATGGACCATATGAAATTTGGTTGGACCATATGGAATTGCTGATGGACTGCTAATTGGTGTACAGAAAAGGTAATTTATGTGACTCAACCTAGTAGCAAGCAGTGTATCACAGTTTGTTTTTATTAGGTAAGAGCCAGGGAAACAGTTCATCTTTTGCCTAAGACTAACAGGGCCTTCATCAAAGGATCTGAAATAGGGCGGTGACATGATGACAAACATTGAAAGGTTGGTGGGGGAGAATTGGAAAAAAAACAAAGAAGAAAGTGAAAGGTAACTGCATGCAGTCCATTTGGAGGCTGGCACAGGAATCCAGGTGAGATGTAACAGTGGCAGGGAGGGTGAAACTAAGATGTAATCAAGAGAGCTTTAAAAGGTACAATGGACACAGAGTGTATACTGACCAGATGTGGGCGTATACTGCTTCTGTTGATTTTATCTCTGAAATGCAAATATTACTCAAACATCGTTAGTTCACTCCATCTCTGTTATTACGTCAGCAGTCCAAAGTACCATCATCCCTCCAGTAGCCTGCCACAAGGATCTAATCAGCTTACTGTATAAATTATTATTTGCATTCTTTAGTTTTGCTCCATTTTTTTCCAATCAAATCTCTGTTCTGCAGTGTTATTAAGAAAGTCCTTCAGGGGCACCTGCGTGGCTCAGTTGGGGATCCTACTCTTGGTTTTGGTTGGGGTCCTGACCTCAGGGTGCTGGGATCCAGCCCTGCGTTGGGTTCTGTGCTCAGCATGGGAGTCTGCTTGTCCCTCTCCCTCTGCTCTTCCCCCCACTTGTGCTCTCTCTCTCTTTCTCTAAATAAGTAAATAAGAGATACCTGGGTGGCCCAGTTGTTAAGCATCTACCTTCAGCTTGGGTCATGATCCCAAGGGTCGTGGGTCCCCCATCAGGCTCCCTGCTCAGCTGGGAGCCTGCTTCTCCCTCTGCCTGGTGCTTGCCCTGCTTGTGCTCTTTCTCTCTCTCTCTGACAAATAAATAAATACAGTCTTAAAAAAATAAATAAAATCTTTAAAAAAAGTACAAAAAGGAAAAAGAATAATGTATATCCACATATCCAGCTTATATATTAAAAAATAAAAATACATATGGCTATGTCCCTCTTGTAACCCGTCCAAATCATATTCTCCTCTCCTCATTCCATCTGTAATTAAATGTTACAGAGAGGTAACTACCACCCAGATTTGGGTATTTATCATTTTCTCACATCTTTATGCTTTTACAACATTTACATGTGACCATATGTGTTTGTGTAATTGTATATTTTCTTGAATATTTTCTTGCTTCATATAGAAGAAATCACATTGTGTGTTTTCCTGGCACTGTTCCCTACCCCACCCTACTTAAACTCAAATCCATGTGAAGTTTTCATGTTGAAACATGTTGTATTAGTGCATTGATTTTCAGTGTGTAGGAATCTTCATTGTATGAGTATACAAAAATGATAGTACTTCTATTCAAAAGGCAAATCCAATCATGTCAATCTCCTGCTTAAAATACCTCAGCAATTTTCCTCTGCTCTGAGGCTGAAGACTGCAGTCAGGTCTGGCTTGATTTCAAGCTCCTTCTGGAGCCGACGCCTCATCTCAAGCCCCTTGTCTTCCCCTGCTATTAACTAATTCCACTCATTTTTCACATCTCAGCTCAAATTTACTTCCTTGAGAAAGTTAGCCCCACTCTCTCTACTAAACCTGCCAGATCACTTTTCTTTTTCTTTTTTCTTTTTTTTTTTTTAAGATTTTATTTATTTATTTGACACACAGAGAGATCAGATCACAAGTAGGCAGAGAGAGGAGGAAGCAGGCTCCCCGCTGAGCAGAGAGCCCGATGCGGGCCTCGATCCCAGGACCCTGAGATCATGACCTGAGCCGAAGGCAGCAGCTTTAACCCACTGAGCCACCCAGGCGCCCGAGATCACTTTTCTTATATGCTTTCATAACACAACAATCTTTCCTGGGGACACTTGGGTGGCTCAGTTGGTTGAAAGTCTGACTCTTGATTGCTGCTCAGGCCATGATTTCAGGGTCCTAGGATCAAGACCCATGTCAGGCTCTGTGCTCAGCGGGGAGTCTGCTTGATATTCTCTCTCTCTCTCTCTCCCTCTGCTCCTCTTCTGCTCACATGGGTGCATTCTCTCTCTCTCAAATGAATAAAGAAATCTTAAAAAAAAAACCCAAACACAACAATCTTTTCTATATAGCATCTACTAGAACAAATAATCACATGATTTAATTAATGTTATTTTCTTCCTCCCCAAATTAGAAGCTTGAGGAGGCCATACCTAGTTTTCATCATAATTGTATCTCTGAGAGCCATGCAGAATGCTTGGTATTTAGTAAGTGTTCAGTAAAGTTCGGCTGAATGAATGACAAGAGAAATCTTTACTGAAAGTCTTTTCCCACCTAGTAGGTATATTTTCCCTTTTATTTATTTATTTAATTATTATTATTTTTAAAGATTTTATTTATTTATTTCACAGAGGGAGAGAGATCACAAGGAGGCAGAGAGGCAGGCAGAGAGAGAGAGGGGGAAGCAGGCTCCCCGCTGAGCAGGGAGCCCGATGTGGGCCTCGATCCCAGGACCCTGAGATCATGACCTGAGCCAAAAGCAGAGGCTTTAACCCACTGAGCCACCCAGGCGCCCATATTTTCCCTTTTAATTCTACTTAATTAAAACTTGTTAAATACTGTTTGAAGAAAAATTTCTACAATTTACTGATCTAGTAGGTTTCTATTCAGTGATTCATGATTTGGAGCAGCATCCAATCTAGCAGAAAGAAAGGAGCTCTGAAGAGCGATAGAAGGTGAGAGATTTTATAGACCAAAACTGAAAGGAACAAAGTTACAGTAGGCCCTTGCTGATTCGTTAAAGTGGACTGTTTTTGGGGTGCCAATTGGCTGGCTCAGTTGGTGGAGCAGGTGGCTCTCCATCTCAGAGTTGTGAGTTCAAGCCCTTCTTTGGGTATAGAGATTACTTAAAAATAAAATCTTTGGGGCGGGGGGAGAAGCAGGACTACTTTCCTTACATAGGGTAAAGGGAACTTTAGCACCGGGTTGACCTGGGTCAACCGGGTAAACCCAGGCCAACCTGGGAGAGCTGAGTGTAAGATCTTATTAAGTTTTGCTTTGCTGCTATAGAGCTGAGCATAAGCAACTCCATCCTGGGCCTACGTTACATATTTTAACAACACATATTCCAGATTTTAATTTCAGACCATGATGGGGTAGCTGGGACTAGATACACCCTCCCTCTGTAAAACAATTAGAAAACTGTACAAAGTATCTGAAACGACTCTTTCCAGACACTGGACAACAAACACTGAGGGATTGTGATCCCTGAGGGGAGGGAAACAAATGAGGCAAGTCCTATTTGCCCCAGGGGTCTTTTCTGGCCAATGGTGCCAGGAGGGAGATCCTAAGCAGAGATAGCACTGGATTCAAAAGAAGGAAAAAAGCAAAAAGGACTAAAGAACAGATAAGACAATAGTAAACAAACAGTAAGATGGTAGATTTAAACTCAACCATATTGATAATTACATTAAATGCTGATAGTAAAAGCAGTCCAATTAAGATGCAGAGATTGTCACACTGAATGTAAAAGCAAGGTTGGGATGCCTGGTTGGGTTAGTAGGTAGAGCGTGGGACTCTTCTTCTCTGGGGTTGTGGGTTCCAGCCCCACGCTGGGCATAGACATTACTTAAAAATCTTCCTTTTCTTTCTTTCTTTTTTTTTTTAACAAAGGATTTCTTTTTTCTTTCTTTCTTTCTTTTTTTTTTTTAAAGATTTTATTTACTTATTTGACACAGAGAGAGAACACAAGCAGGGGGAGCCGCAGGCAGAGGGAGAGGGAGAAGCAGACTCCCTGCTGAGCAGGTAGGCCAAAGCGGAACTTGATCCCAGGACTCTGAGATCATGACCTGAGCCAAAGGCAGATACTTCACTGACTGAGCCACCCAGGCGCCCTAAAAATAAAATCTTAAAAAAAAAAAAAAAGGCAAGTCCCAACTATTGGGAAATACAAGAAATACACTTTATCTATCTATCTAAAACAAAAGAGTAAATGTAAAATGATTGGAAAACTACAGAATGTGGTCTTGTTTTTGTTTTTGTTTTTTTGCTACAATAGGATTAAATTAGAAATTAATTACAAGTTATCCTGAAAGCTCCCCAAATATCTGGAAATTAAACAGCATACTTTTTCTTTTTTTAAATAGGGTCCACGCCCAACGTGGGGCTCAAACTCAGGACCCCAAAATCAAGAGTCGAATGTTGTTCCGACTGAGCCAGCCAGGCATCCGAAGCACATTTTAAAATCTGATTTTAAACAGTACATTCTTTGGGTTTCACCAGACGTTTTACGAAGCTGCTAAGTGAACTCTGTACTTGAGTGTCCTTGACCTTTATTACTCTCTTAGCCCGCTCCACCTTTTGGTCCTTGCTCCCTTCTGTCTCCAATCCTATTTATATCCTTATTATTGTTTCCAGAGATTTACCTTCTTCCTTTTCCTTTTGGATTTCTTCTACTTTATTAAAAGGAGGTAAAGGAACCATAGTTCATATACTATTTCCGTAAAATGTATGTGTTGTTTCTCCATTCAGTTCATCCAAAGGAATCTTAGGAAAACCAATTACTGCCACTTAGAAAGCAATCACAGACCTCCTTTGTAAGTTTTCCAGAACACTCTGGCCCAGATACTGTTAAGGTCAAAGCCTAGTGCCTCCTCAGACCCAAGGATTTGGGGATAAAATAGATTTATGCTATTATTTTTTAAAAATAGGGTTAGTTTTGATTTAAAAATATAACTCTGTACATTGTCTGTACAATGTCTTATATGAGCCATCCCATCAGCAAGCAAATAAACCAAATCACTCGAAACTCCAAGGAGAACTTAGGCTTTATGTTGCTGTTCCTGAGTTTTCCTTGGAGATGATTCAACTTACTGCATCAAATCCCACTGGACCAATTTACAGATAACTTTCTACTTAGTGTTCTCAGCCATGGCTGCTTTTTGGCACACCGATCGGCTTTCCTTCAGAATCAAGTTCTTCATGATTTTGAGCTGAGCCTATTGCTGTAGTAATTACCACCTGGCTTCACTGACTAAGCTTTGGTCAGGCAGTGGAGGGTTTGCTGGAGTTTTTCCTCTTAGAAGTAAAGTGGAATGTAACAGACTGCAAGTAATGCTATTTTCCAAAACGACTGATTTATGGTTTTCTCTTTATACTTGGCTTTGCGTCAATCTTGAGAAAGTTTTGTGGCTAAGATTTGGAGGTCACTTGGGGGCAGGAGGCCTCATCAAGTTGATTTTAACGGACTAGTTTATCTCCTGTTTCAGGTCCCATGTGAACCCGAAAATGGAAATTCATGTTCTGTTCTTTATTCTAAAAGTAAGACATGATTGCTTGCCAAAAACATTCAGAGAATGTAGAATCCTTAAAGAAGATCCAGAATTAGCATTACCACACATATCAGGTTTTTCTGTGAGTGTAGAGTATCCATGTCTTTTTAGCAAAATGGGATCTTGTGAAACACGTTATACTCTTTTTACTAAATATACAGTATACAGGATTAACCACGCGATAAGTGGCTGCATAATGGGTATTCACTACTTTAATCAATTCCCTAACAACAACAACAAATCAGCTTCGTACAGATGGACATGTAGGTCGTGGGGGTATTTTTTGCAACTTTGCTCATTGTTGAATGAGCTTCAATTTGCTTTCACCGCCCTGCTCTATTCTAGAAACTGGAAGGATAAACACTTGATTTCCCAGATACCCTTAAGGGTCAGGTGACCATATCATTTGGTTCTGGCCAATGAGATAGAAATGGAAGAGACTGATAACACCTTCTGGACTTCCACGTGGCATGCCTGGTGCCGTAGACACTGTTGTGGGCAGAGCAGGAGGAAAGGAGACTGGCTCCCTTCCTTTATCCCCTGCCATGGGCTCCCTACTGCTTGACTGCTCATGGCAAGAGATAAATTATTTATACCATTTAGAAAACAAACTAAAGTGCTTCTGGATACTCACTAGATTGTTTCTCTACGATAATTTCCAGGATTAGCATTGCTGGGCCAAAGAGCATGTGTCTTTAATGCTTTTGAAACGTTTTATCAACTGATACTCTCACCAACCCTATACGAGTATACCCTTTTTCCCACACCGCTAACTGTGGACATGATCACTTTCTAAAAAGAAGCACAGCTTCACGGAGCTATGACTGATACATAAAGAACTAGATGTATTTAATATGCACAGTCTGATGAGTTTGGACATATGAACACCTGTGAAACCATCATCAACCACAGTGATAAAGACATCCAACAGCGTCCAGAATGTGCTGTGTCCTTCATGTTTTTTGGTGTGCATGGAACACCTAACATGAGGTCTACCCTCAACAATTTTTTTCCAGCTTTATTGAGCTATAATTGACATAAAACACGGTGTAAGTTTATCTCCTAAATTTTGAAGTGAATAATATTATACTGCATTATCACTTTTTGGGGCACCATTCCCGAACTACTGAGTAATAAGGGATTTTTCATTGTTTTAACTTCTGTATTTTTGATTACCACTGATAATGAGCATCTGTCCATGTTTACCGTGTGCTTGTGTTTCTTTTATACATTTTTAAGCTACATCAGGGCTCTTACTGGAAGCCTTCACCATCTCCTTGGGGGAGGAGTTTCAGGGGATACCGCTGGGGTCCAATTTCTTTGAAATGCTAACAACTCCATTAAGTCTCTGTCACTTTCCAGTAGGGTGTTACAGGCACGAGCTCTGGCTCAGGCCTGCTCTTTGGCAGCTTCCAGATGCCTCTACAACCCCAACACAAGGATCTAGGTGAGATATATTACTTCTTTTTTAAATTTTTTAAAAAAGATTTTATTTATTTGTCAGAGAGAGCACAAGCAGGGGGAACAGTGGGCAGAGGGAGAAGCAGGCTCCTCGCCGAGCAGCGAGCCTAATGTGGGACTCAGTCCCAGGGTCCTGGGATCATGACCTGAGCCGAAGGCAGATGCTCAACGAACTGAGCTACCCAGGTGCCCATAAAGATTTTATTTGTAAGTAATCTCTACAACCAATGTAGGGCTCGAACCCACAACCCCGAGATCAAGAGACACATGCTCTACTGACGGAGCCAGCCAGGTATCCCCAACATCCTTTTTATTTATTTATTTATTTAAGATTTTATTTATTTATTTCACAGAGAGAGAGAGAGATTACAAGTAGGCAGAGAGGCAGGCAGAGAGACAGGGACAGGAGGAAGCAGGCTCCCTGCTGAGCAGAGAGCCCAATGCGGGCCTTGATCCCAGGACGGTGAGATCATGACCTGAGCCGAAAGCAGAGGCTTTAACCCACTGAGCCACCCAGGCGCCCCCCAACATCCTTTTTATTTATTTATTTATTTTATTTATTTTATTTTTTTATTTTTTTAAAGATTTTATTTATTTCACAGAGGGAGAGAGATCACAGGAGGCAGAGAGGCAGGCGGAGAGAGAGAGAGGGGGAAGCAGGCTCCCCGCCGAGCAGGGAGCCCAATGCGGGCCTCAATCCCAGGACCCTGAGATCATGACCTGAGCCGAAAGCAGAGGCATTAACCCACTGAGCCACCCAGGCGCCCCCAACATCCTTTTTAAATAAAAAACATTGCTTTCCATTTTTCTGACTTTCCTCAATATCCAGCTTAAAGACAGCTGGATTCTCACATCTCCTGCATTCAATCAGTTGAAATATCAGAGGTTGGATGGCCTTTGGGGAACTCCACTGTTCAGTACTGAGAGAATAAAAGTGAAAAACGCAAATAACCATTTAGCGTTACTATGAAAATAGTTTTGACTTCAAGGATCCTCTGGAAAGGTCTTGAAAACCCCCAGGCATTCCCAGCAACACCCAGTACAACTCCTGTGTGCCCCAGAGAGAAACTGGAACGGTAGGAGAGCGCTATGACTACATTTATTTTCCTGGCTCTACCCCTGCAGGGTTGCCTGCAATGAGGTTGGCTTTGTCTTTTGAAAAACAGAGTAAGAGCTTCTCTGAAGTAACGCTCTTCTTTGGATTCTAGTTACTCCTCTCCTCACCTCTCTGGGCCTTCGTGTGAAATGTCTGAGTTACTGCATTATCTTCGTTCTTCTGTACTCTGTGAACGTCTTCGTAAACAGCTTCTTAATGGATCCTCGTACTCTGTCACCATATAGAAATGAAACAAAAATTCAACAAACAACACAGAAGCTTATTATATGTCAGTGTTTTTAAAAATTTTTAAAAAAGATTTTATATATTTATTTGATAGAAAGACATCGAGAGAGGGAACACAAGCCAGGAGAGTGGGAGAGGGAGAAGCAGGCTTCCCACTGAGCAGGGAGCCCGATGTGGGGCTCGATCCCAGGACCCTGGGATCATGACCTGAGCCGAAGGCAGACACTTAACGACTGAGCCACCCAGGTGCCCCTGTCAGGGCTTTTCCAAGGCTGGTCTCTGGAGCATCAGCCTTAGCATTATCTGGGAACTCGTTAGAATTAGAATTCGAATTTTTGTACCACACTCCAGAGTGAATAAATTAGAAGTTTCAATAAGCCTTCCAGGTGATTTTAACATATGCTAAACTGGTAAGGTAAAACACTGCTCAAATAAAGGTAATTAATAGTGCACTGGTAATTTAGAAACTATAGTTAAAGTTAGCCCTTAGTTAATAAAACCTAATGGTAGCAAGCATTTCCACGGTGCCAGGAAATGTTCTAAACACTTGACACACGTCAACTCATTTAGTTTTTACAACAACTATAAGGTAATAACAACTATTAGACCAACTTTTGAAATGTGGAAAAAAATGAGGCATAGAGAGTATCTAAGTACTTTGGCAAAGAGCACATCATTAGTAAGTGACAGAGCTAGGTTCCAATCCAGGCAGGCAATCTCTCGTCAGAGTTCGTGCTCCTGACTGCCACACAGGGAGGCCCCAGATCAGTAACAAGGGCCTGGAGTGATTCAGGTTTCCTAGCAACAGAGTTAGTGGAAGGTCCCTTCAGGCATCCTGCCAACCTAGGATGATGGCTGACACGGTGGAGGAACGGAGAAGAGCCCTTTCCAGGAAAGAGATAGAATGAGTCTTCCCTCAGGTAGACTGGATAGGCTTTTCTGAAGGTAGCTAACAGAGGACGTAAGGGACTCTCCAGAAGTTTGTGAGGCACTAAGCTTGTGAGAGACAGCTCTGAGGTTCTATCCTCCATTTAAATTTATTGTTCCAGGCTTGAATCACATGAAACAGTTCTGCTATATTCCCCTCACACCTTCGACCCAGTCTTTCACCTTATGTTTTAGGTTAACTTCGTACTGTTGATTATTTTAAAATAAAAAAAATAATGTTAAATTAAAAAGTTAAATTTAAAAATTTAAAGTTCCTGCTTTTACAACACAAACACTTCAGAGATTTATTTTTAACCTATGGATGAAGTATGTGATCCACTTTTCTGGAAGAATTCTAGGAAAACTTTCCAAATTACTACTTTAGCATAACAAAAAATTTGTTTCTGCATTAAGTCAATTTATTCTCATACATACATATTTGTTCACAATTGTTACTATCAATAGTGAGTTTCTCTGCCATGCGCTAAATCTATACACAACCTTTATATGGTCAAAATGACCAGGTATGTTATCAATCAATACACTTACAAATATTTTAATGGCCAAATAGTCTAGGACAGCATTCTTCAAATCAGTACACAGAAACATTTCAAGGGTATGTAGGCAAAGACGACTTCAGTGGACTTGGTATCCAGAACTTTCCTTTCCACAAAACTCCTGCCTAAAACATATCACCCATCTGCCTCCTGAGATCAAGGCACTCCTTTCACATTAGCTCCTTTCTCCTTAGCATATGAAAATCGTACTTCTCTGAATCTTACTTTTTTTTTTTTTTAAGATTTTATGTATTTATTTGACACAGAGAGGGAAAGAGGTCACAGGTAGGCAGAGAGGCAGGCAAAGAGAGGAGGAAGCAGGCTCCCCACCGAGCAGAGAGCTCGATGTGGGGCTCCATCCCAGGACCCTGAGATCATGACCTGAGCCCAAGGCAGAGGCTTAACCCACTGAGCCACCCAGGTGCCCCCCCGGGGTCTTACTCTTACACCTCAGCTCCAGGGTGGTGAAAAAGTGAATGACGACAATGGCTGAGAAACAAGATATCGCGGAAATGGATGGAATTAGACAAAATTAAAACCATTAAATTTTATGTGCCATAATTTGTTGTGATCAAGTATGAAGTAAAATGGAAATATAAGTTCAAGGAGAAAAAGGATGATGTAAAATTTCCTATTTGAAAAAAAAGCTTGTGGGACGCCTGGGTGGCTCAGCTGGTTAAGCATCTGCCTTTGGCTGAGGTTGTGATCCTGGAGTCCTGGGATTGAACCCCCACGTTGGGCTCCCTGTTCAGTGGGGAGCCTACTTCTCCCTCTGTCCCTCCCTCTGCCTGTGCTCTCTAATAAATAAAACCTTAAACAAACAAACAAACAAAAAAGCAAGCTTGTAGGGTGCCCAGCTGGCTCAGTGGGTAGAGCCTGGGACTCTTGATCTTGGGGTTTTGAGTTCAAGCTGCGCATTGGGTGTAGAGATTATGGAGGTGGAGGAGGGGGAGGGAAGGAGGAGGAGGAGGAAGAGGAGGAGGAGGAGAAAGAAGACGAAAAAAATATATATAAAGGTTGTTTGCATCTTTTATTTATTTTTTTTTAATCTTTGTTTATCTTAGCCCCAAGGGAGTCCACTGTTTCTGGAGGTACTGCAATATCAGGAGGTTGGTGCATGGAACGGACACAGCAAGCTCCTATTCCATCTCCCTGCTCCAGAAATCCACTTCAGGGGCGCCTGGGGGATTCAGTTGGTTAAGTGTCTGCCTTCAGCTCAGGTCATGATCCCAGGGTCCTGAGATCGAGCCCCACATCAGGCTCCTTGCTCCTCCCTCTGCCCCTCTCCCTGCTCCTTCTCTCAAATAAAATCTTAAAAAATTTTTTTCAAAGTTAAATTGATAGTATGCTAAAAATTGCATCCTCTTTTGGACTGTCTCAACTTCTGAAAACTAGAGATGTCAAATTTAAAATGTGCAAAGGGAAACACAATTTTTAAAAATATTTTTGCAGATGGGTGCCTGGGTGGCTCAGTGGGTTAAAGCCTCTGCTTTCGGCTCAGGTCATGATCTCAGGGTCCTGGGATCGAGGCCC